>JANHFO010006761.1:25137-35146 GCA_032468095.1 Pareas carinatus | reverse complement strand
ATGGAGGCTTTATTTTACATTTATATTTATTTGCAAAGAAAAGAGGTGAGGCATTTGAGGCAATTTCTTGACTAAGATAACAGTGGAAGTTCTTTTTTGCAAAACTCTTAAAACGTAGATGGATAGTCATGGATCATGAACAGATCTGAATAAACCTTAAAGTCGCATCAACACAATGAATTCCAGTTAAGAGGAAAAGAAACAGTATTAGGGTAATAACAGAAACGTGTACAATATGAGCTGACATGGAAGGACCTGCATAAATCTAGTCTTATAAATGACCCTGGCCTTTTATTTTCAAGCAACGATTTATAGCACTTGACAGTTTGGGAATATAGTTTCTACAGAATGCTTTTGACAATATTCATCAAAAAAAACTATTATAGAAGCAATAATATTAATTCATGAACATCTGTTGGTGAAACTGGAGGTTAACGAAGAGGAATCTGAAGAGTAAGTCTGAGAATTTAAGAAAAACAAAAGACAAGAATGCACAAAATTTTCTTCACAAAGTTTTTTAAATTAGTTTTTCCCAATTGGAAATAAGCAGTAATCAATTATAATATCCCTAGACAGAACATTTGGATATCATTAAAATGCAGTTTTCAAAATGATTTTTAAATCCTTAATCTCCAAGTGCCCTAATTTTCATATAGCATTACATCAGAAATTTACAACTCTCAGATAGAAACAATCATTTATATTCAAATTATAATGTAGAAAAGGAGAGAAAATGGGGTTCTCAGCAATGGAAATGACAATTATTTTGATAAATCCTTTTAATTATAGCAACTGGAATGCATAAGGTGTATCTTTTTATGAAAGGGGGCTCCACTTATCCATTTAAAACAGATATTAAAACAGACACATGTTTTGAAACATGTTTCAAGATATGATCAACATGCAAAATATTTTTTCGAATATCCTTCTCTGTGTTGATTAGGTACCAGCCACTTGTAGTGAAAAATTTAGACAAAATGTATCCCCTGAGACATCACACTAATAACATAAGCAACTACTGTCAATTTCATGGTACTCCCAGTTGTTACATATAGTTGTGAAATGTAGACCATAAAAAAGCTAAATAAAAATGTTGAGAATAACTTGGACCACAAAAACAAACCATTCAATACTCCATGATGCAAACCCAGACTGATCAATGGAAGCTCAATGGAAACAAGACTTAAATATTTTAGATACGTAAAGAAATGTCAGATATAGATGTATAGAAATCATTTGAAAGCAATAAGAAGAGGTCATCAGAAAACAAGCCGGCAAGATGCTAGCATTGATGACGCAAGTCAAAGCTTACAAGACCTTAAAAATATGCCATCAATAGACAATCCTCGCAAAAAGAATTTTAACTAATGTACAATAGCTATTACTAAAGTTATTTTTATTTAGTTTATGGCAGATCATACATGAACTAGCAATATATGTATTACATTTCACCTAGATTAGTAAAACATAATAAAATGTAAAAGTTAAAAATATCCATGTTCAAATACCAATATCTAGGCCATATAACCATTGAAGTGCAACATGGTTTATATTAAAAAAAATCAGATAGTGGACTGCTCTATGCCCTCAGCTTACAACAATGTGTTCTACAGTTAGACCCGGGACCGCACATTCCCACTGAGGGGAGGATACTATGCCCCATTTATACAGAGTCCCAGCCGATGCCATGTGAGGTGCGCAACCTATTCAAGATTGTCCATTGTTGAGGTGATAGTTCAAAGCCCAGCACCTTTTTTGTAGGATCATTTATATGTCTTCCGATGTCTGGGCATTCAGCGACTCATTTGGTTTTCCATTAGGAATCGATATTAAAATTGTTGGGCATGACACTAAATATATTACTACATAACATAAGATAACAATCAGAATGACTCATGAAAGCTCTCACCATACAACCTTCTTCTACACCTCTTCTTCAATATATACCTTAAAAACCAAAACAAACCACTGAGTTGGAAGTTCTGCCCATCTGTGGAACTAGTTGCACTTTAGCAAAAAAGACAAGCCAAAATAATTTGCCTATTAAAGCGCTCCAAAAGCGCTCCATGGCTCAGGGCCTGGGTACCTAAAGGACCGCCTGTTACTGGCTAATACCTTCCATCGGCCAGCGCGCTCCCAGAGAGGGTCTCATCCGGGTGCCGTCGGCTAGACAATGTTGGCTGGCGACCCCCAGGGGAAGAGCCTTCTCTGTGGCAGCCCCAACCCTCTGGAATGAACTTCCCCCAGAGATATACAAGATCTCTGATCTCCGAGCGTTCCACCGTGCCCTTAAAACATACCTTCGGGAGCAGAGTGGTATATAAATCTAAATAAATAAATAAATAAATAAATAAATAAATACCTCTTTATCCAGACCGGGTTGTCCTAACTCCCCTTTTATTGGGTTTTTTACGGTAATTTGTTTGGGAAGTAGTTTTTTAATACTTTTAGATGTTTAATTTTAGCAAGTTGACTACGGCTATGGTTTAATTTCTTTTAATTGGTTTTTAATTGTATATGTTGGGGTTTTTTATTTGGCTGTTCACCGCCCTGAGTCCTTCGGGAGAAGGGCAGTATATAAATTCTGGAAATAAATAAATAAATATTATGTTTCAACGGAATCTAATCTTAGAATAGCGTCATGTTTTATCCATGAAAAACAATTCATGGCATTAAGAATAAGTCACTTGAGTCACAAAAATTTTGACAACCACAAGAAAGCAGCAAGGGATGCAGGGAACTACTAATTCCCCGCTTACTACTTATTGGATGTTCTGCAGCACTGATGTAGTAGCCTTAATCCAACCACCTCTTCCTGGCAGCTGTCTCTGACGTCTTCTCAAACAAATGCACAGAACACAGCGATGAATGAATAACGACAAAGTCAAAAATTATAAATCAAGTAACCAAACCAAGTAAGTTATTAGCATAGACCTTGGAGTGAAAAAAATAATAATAATGCGCTGACAGGTTTATTGAGGTTAAGTGTGCATGTGAATTCAGGACATGCTCTTTTTCTCCTATCAATTGAGGAACTTGAGTTCCTTTGGAAATAATTCTTATTACATATACAAAGGCTTCCTGATTCTCAAGATCAAGAGGAACCAAGAATACTCACAGACGTTAATGACAACCTGAACCAACACAGCACCTAAAGTGACATTTATGTACTTACTCAATTCAGTGTATACAGACAACTATTGCAATGGATACTCCTGCATAAACACGGGCTTTTTATGTTACTTCCAACACTTCCTTTTGTTTTGTAGGCTATGTATATTAACCTATGAAATCCAACTTCTCATCCAAATCTTAACAAAAACCAATAGCTTCTTTCTACCCTGCTACACAATAACATAAATGAGTAGTTCTCTTTTTCTTCTGTAATCTATTACTAGAAAATTACCTATATGCAGCATGTATCTAGGCATGCCTTGAATCCATTTCACCTCTAAGCCACTAAACTGTCTGACCTAATTGAACCAGAGATCGCAGTCAAGCATGTTATCACTGGCCAAAAGGGTAGGTACGTGAGCCATAGACCTGTATTCAAGGGAGGGTGGAAAACTACAGAAGGCATGGTTAATTACTATTGCAACTCGATGTCGTCTAGTGCAGTGGTCGCCAACCTTTTTGACCTTAGGGACCACTAAATTCACAATTTGAAATCCCAAGGCCCACCAATATGAACTTTTTAAAAAGGTACATACATTTCTAAAATAATCAGAGAATTTCCATTTTATTAATATAAAAGGCACCTATTTAATGTAACAAAATTAAAAAAGCTTATTTAATTATAACAAAATCATAAAAAATACTATCACATTTTAGTGTGATATTTGTTTCTGCTTTTGATGAAGAGACAGAGAAAGAGAGAACGAGAAAGAGGGAGAGAGAATGAGACAGATTCGCGCACACACAGAATGAGAGGCACACATACACAGAGACAGAAAGACACACAAACACCCCCTCACACACACACAGAATGAGAGAGAGAAAGCAACAGAGAGAAACACAGACAAAGAATGAGAGATAAAAGAAGCAGTGGCACCTGGCCTCTGAGGGTTAAAAAAGCATGCGGGCAGCTGTGGTGGCAGCAAGGGGAGCCGGGGGAGATTTTTAGGAGAGCGAATGGCATGGCAGGACCAGCTGTCTGTGGACCCTTCACGGGCAAAGCGAGTGAAAGCAGTGGGTGTGCAAGGTGAGCCAGCCAGGAAGCCAGGGCTGAGAATGGGAATGTGCTCCCCCGGTGGTCAGGCTTCTGCTGGCGGTGGGGGGGCTCAAAGTCAATAGGCCACGGTCAAGTGTGGTGCATTCCCAGTGGGCTCGTCTGGGTCTCCCTGCAGGACTCCCATGCCCAGCGCCACTCTCGGTGCCGACTTGGATGGACAGGCCATCCCAGTGTGCTGCGGGGGAAGGCCTGCTCCTGTCCCGAGTGCGCTTCGAGGTGGCGTAATCCCACGGGGCCTTGGGATACCAGGTCGGCCTCGGGAAAGGGGGTTCCACGAGGTTCCATCAGGCTGAAAGGCACGCAAATAGGGCAGAGAGGTGAGGCCCAAGCGCTGCAAGTTGGACATTGGGGCGGCAGCCAAGTGACTTTCCCGAAGGTCCTGACGGCACCAGGAGGACCCTCAGCCAGGCCAGAAGGTTGCCCCCCCTCCAGTCGCGCACAGGAGACCGAACAGGAAGCTCTGGCTCTCCCACATTGCGAGCCACTACAGCCTCCCCACCAAGGAGACCGACCAGGAAGCTCTGGCTCTCCCACATTGCAAGCCACTACAGCCTCCCCACCAGGTGCGCTGACAGACCACTGCTTCCTGACTTTCTTGGGAAGGAGTTGCAGCCCCCGCGACTTGCCGCTGTTCTGAGAACACTCTCCTTGCATGCCCGCCCCATGCGGGCTCCAGTTGCTCTCTGTCTTAGGATCCGGGCGTAGCCATTGTGGTACGGAGTGGCAATGGGGGTCTCTGCCAGCCGGGAAAAGCCTGGGTTGGGGCGGCGGGGGAGTGGGGTGCCGCAGCCACCGGGAAAAGACTGGGCTGGGGTGGCAGGGAGAATGGGGTTCTGTGGTTGCCGGCAAGGCTGGGCTGGTGCAGTTTTGAACAGGCTGCTGTTGGGGCTGGCAAAATGCTAGGCGGGGGGACCGAGCCGCCGGCAGCAAAAGGCTAAGCTCAGGCGGCGGGGCAAGCAGGCCGCCGCAACTGCCGGCAAAAGGTTGGCTGGTGCAGGATTTGAGCGGGTTGTTGCTGGCGGCGGCAAAAGTCTGGCCTGGGGTGGAGGGGGCAGTGTGACGCTGTGGTCGCTGGGAAAAGCTGGGGTGGGGTGGCTGTGACGGGCCTTTTTTCACCCACCAATGAGCGGCGTTGACTGTTTCCTTGCCTGCCGGCATTGCTGGGGCGGGTTGTTTCTTTACCGTCTTTTTTTTAAAAAATTTTTTCAAAATTCTCTGGTAGGCCACCAGGATTCTCTCGCGGACCACTTCTGGTCCAGGGACCACAGGTTGGCAACCACTGATCTAGTACATATCTTTCAGATTATACGTAAGAGATTATGTGCTTCATTCAACAAGTGATGTGTGTGTTTCTGTGTGTGTGTGTGTGTGTGTGTGTGAGAGAGAGAGAGAGAGTGAGAGAGAGAGAGAGTGTGCAGACAATCTTTTCTTAGACAATACAGCAATATACTATTGCAAGCTGAGAAGAATCCTCTGCCAGAACTGGGGCACTAGCTGCTGAAGTTTAGACTTGGATCATCCATCTGGGACACACTCACAAGCAGGAATTGTCTCAAGACAGATCAGTGCAGGATCATCTCCTTCATCCTTAGATAATACAGTTTGGCAAGCAAAAATCTTGTTCAGAACCAAAATTTTAAGCAAAACATGATTCAGTATGAAACTGGACTGTCAAATTCTTTGAGCCAAGAATTTGTGGGGGTTTTCAAACAGAAAATTCTGCCCCAGTATGGCAGAATTAGCTGAAGTTCAGAAACTGTCTCAGCAATGAATCTTCCTTTACATCTAGAGATAAAATAGACTTACAGCCAAGTGTCACATTATGTTCTATATGGCTACTTACTTGAAGGGAGATGGAATTTACTGGATCGGGATGTTCTGAGGGATCAGGTATGGAGACATGTAAACCTTAATTAGTCAGTGAGCTCTTCATCTCTTCATATTCCAACAGAAATTTTGCAGTACTAGTCCATCAGATTTTTGGTTGCAAACTGGATGTTAAGTATCAGTCCAGTACTGAATCAAATGGCCCTCACAGCAATTTCTTTCTGTCTAGAAAAATTCTGCCCAGTGACATATTAATACTCTCTGTGCTGTCTGCTCCTTGAAAGCCTATTGTTTTACTTCCAAATTCCAAATATATCACATCTGGCCAAAGTTAAACAGCAATAGGAACATGACTGCTTTCAACTGTTACTGTGGTTCAAACAGAATTTAAAAAAAATAGGCACAAGAACCAAAGACATTTTTCAACTATAAGCAATTAAAGCAGAGTAAAATATTCAGAACATTCAACGCATTTTGGGTTCCACATGAAATGAAACAAACTCATCTGGGTTGATATCCAAAAACAGACATCTTGGGTTTGAGCATGGGCCTCCTGAAAACTGCTGTACTATCTTGGTCAGAACATTTTGTACATAAATGAAAATAAATTTCTTTCAATTATTGTAATGTAATCAGTTTTTGTACTTATAATTGTCAAATGTTTGTATGTTTTATCTTGCTATAAGCTGTTCAAAGTCGCTTTGAATTGTGAGAAGGACAACAAATAAATTTGTACATCCTCCTGAAAATACATCATACATTATGGCAGGTATTTAAACAAAAAAATCACCATTGGTACAACTTGATTCTGACTATAATTGCAACTCTGAGAAGACAAAAGCTGACTTGCATTAATTGCAGCCTCTTGTATCTTAATTATGTAATATTTACTAATTTATTAAATTTATATGCCACCCATCTCACTATCCCAAGTGACTCTGAACAGCTTAAAGTAGTATAAGTAAAATACATCATTTCAACATTATAAAATACAGAAGATAGTTAAATTAGAACTAAAATCTTACAGATATTAAAATTCCAGGCCTATGTGTACTGTTTTCAGATTACACATACCAACCAATAGCTGTTTTATTAAAATTTAATGCACAGAAAAGCCCTACAAATTCCTAATTTACAATTCTGCACAATTTGGAACACATTTTTCTCCCTTTAAAGCCAATTTCTATACCTTCATGAAGAAAAGAATCTGATGACTGTGTAAGACAAGATGAAGTGATGGGCTTTCCTGTCTTTTCTACAATAGCTGTTTTAACGGAAGACATTGCAGCTGAAGTCACTCCTTGGATAGGTTTTACTGATTGGATACTCTGATTTACAGAATGTGGCGACCCTGAAAAATTGAACATAGTGAACATCCATTATATGGGATTATTTATACTGATTCGCAAATCATTTTCAAAGTGGCAACAATTGTACATTTAAAAATAGACATAGCATGAAAATTCTGAAAATGGCAGGAACAGAAGCATGCAGATAACGGATTCAAGTTTTTAATAAAATTATGGTCATTCGCAATATGCCTATTAATACAGTTTATGTTAATTTTGTCTGAGTCTTAAATTTTATAAGAAAAGCAAGCAAAGATGGCAAATCCCATATTTGCAATGGAATTTTGATTCTCATGAAAGAGAGGATTGCTGGCCCTTGATTTTTATGACTGATCCCACTCTTACTGATTATACTCCATGTCAAATTCTTGATGTGTGTTATATCACAATAGATGACTACAACAAATGATGCATTTTTCAAAAGAATTGAAAAATTTGTGGATTTCTATGAAGCTTTTTAATTACTAATTTGCTTCATTACAAATATTTAATTTCTATTCAGGTAGTCCTAGACTTACAACAGTTTGTTTAGTGATCAAAGTTACAACAGAAGGGAAAAGTGAGTTAAGACCATTTTTCACACTGACAACCATTACAGCATCTTCATAGTCATGTGTCCAAAATTCAGATGCTTGGAAACTGACAAATATTTATGATGGCTGCAGCGTCCCAGGGTCCTGTGATCACCTTTTGCAACCATCTGACAAGCAAAGTCAAGGGGGAAGCAAGATTCACTCAACAACCATGCTAGTAACTGCAGTGATTCTCTTAAGATCTGTAGCAAGCAAGATCGCAAAATGTGGCAAAACTGACTTAACAATACCTCACTTAGTAATAGAAAATTTTGGGCTCGATTGTCACCGAAAGTAGAGGACTACCTGTACAGGTATTTGCTTATAGACACCCAAACACTGAATGGATGTTTGGAATCAAAACTTGAAAAACAAATTGAGGAACATTAATATCAGAAAGAAAATGAAGAATCAGCTTCCAGTTTGAAAAAAGGAGCATTAAAGTGAAAGCATTCTTAGAATAATGCACAAATCAGTGTTGCCATTATAGGCAACATATTGCTTATTAAAAGTCTGTCAATAATCATTTTTATTCTTTTAAAGATATGGGTGATTTAAATAGAACAATCTTGCACATAAGCCAGAATTCATTTTGACAGCACCAATCAAAGTATTTGGATTATATTATTGTTCAGAAAGAAAAAGGAAGCGGGAAAGAAAATAGAAAATAGAAAGCATAGTAAAAACATTTAGCTTCCCTAGCTTGCACACTTTTACGTACAAAAGTCAAATCATTTTAAGCATATTTGTATTCTGTCACATATAATTTCTCTGTGCAATACCTGTGCTCATTGTTTTGATTGCCTCAGGAAGAGATCCTGTAAAGCTGCCACGATTCCCCTGAGCCAGCTGGAGCTCTGGAACACTCCATGATGCAGAAGTGTATCCCAAAGGAATTCTGGGTTGTCCTATAGGTGGGGCTTTATTTTGACTAGAATAAGCACCTGCTGCATTCAAATGGCCATGTGTCATCACAGGCTGAGGACAAGGCATCTGCCCATATGGATTGTCAGTGGACATGGAAGGATATACAATATTAGGGTATGCAGCACTAGATACAGGAGGCATGGGATAATGACTAGAGGAAGCAACAAATCCCTGAGATGGAACAGAAGAGCTGGCAGAATGCAAGACGGAATTGTTGTAGGGACTAGTAAATGAAGAATATGACTGTGAAATGCTGGTATGCAACTGGGATGCAGGAGGTACTGTTCCTTGGATAGGTCCTGGTGGCTCTGTATAATGAGGTGCTCTACTGTACAAGTGCTGTGATCCCTCTGAGTTTAACATCTTCGGTGTCACAGAAGAGACATTAGCATTTTGTGCTGGTACAGAGCATTGGGCAGAATAATAATCTGCACCATAATAGTTTTCCAGCTGAGAAGGAATCGCTTTACTGGGCACTTGTGAGAAGTTTCCTGAGGGAGCTTTGTAGTTTTGAGGATGTGATCCATATCCAGGGGAGAACTGCATCAGATTTTGTGATAGTCCTGAAAGAGAGATTACAGAAATTAAAGTTGCATACTCTTTAGAGGAAGTGTATAAATTCAAATATCAGTATCAGTTTCAAATGCAAAAAAAAAAAGTGGGAAGACACAAATTAGTTTCAAGATGTTTGTTTTTGCTGGAGAAGGTCTATCAATGTAGCCTCTAAGAGCTAGCGCTAATTTGGTAGCATATAATTGCTTGATCGAGAATGGATAATTTTGAAGCAACCTGGATAATCACAAGTTGCAGCCACTAAAACAGTTCATACAAAAAAATTGTATCAGAAACGAGTGGGGAAACTCCATCACCTAGCTAATTTTATAATTACAGAATTCTTTTTATACAGACAGGAGGCAATTCTTGCTCACTTAACATATATTGCTTCTTTTCAATGAGAACTAGATATTTACAGTGATACATAATACAAAACCAATACTTAAAAGATCCTAATCAGACAGAAATATTTAAATAAATAAATAATTTTATTTATACCCCACCCTTCTCCCGAAGGACTCAGGGCGGCTTACAGGCAGATAAAAAAC
>JANHFO010006760.1:338003-352625 GCA_032468095.1 Pareas carinatus | reverse complement strand
CCATCGGTATTTCTTGTACTTCCACAGAGTCTGTTGATTCTGGTGATAGAGCCATTTCTCCAAATCTTTAGAAAAGGAAACACAGCACCGGCAAAAAAACCTTTCACTTCAGGCAATAAGCTACAATGTATCAAAGCTTGAACTTTCACTCTCCACTCTCACTCCGTCCGCCATTTTAAGGGGGAAATCCACAACAACAGAGTTAAGGTTTCAAAAAAACAAAAAGTTACTTGCACGAAATTCTGCAAATTGCTCCGTCCGGGTATAAAAAATAAAAGTAAAAAAAATCCCTTGCATGGAGGTGGTTGCGGCTTCTGGCTCTGTCTTGGCAGAGGCGACCCAGGCGCGGAGCTTCCCGGATCTCATCGGGGGGCTCTCACCCTTCGAGTCCCTGCAAAAAAAACCAGGGACTTTTGGGAGCCCTACCCTCGATCCGATGCTCCCCCGCCCCTCTTTGCCCGAGGGAGCAGGTTTCCCGCCGCTTGACAGCTGATTTTAGCTGTCAAAAGCGGCTTTTGCGCAACCTGGGGCTGGCGGACTGCAAGAGTCCATCCTTCGAAGCCCACGGATCCACCGGAAGTCACCTTTGCTAGCATCTTTTGAGTGGGCATCAAAGTGTTTCTCTTTCATGAAATCACTTATTTTTGTCTTTTATAGTATATGCACTATTAAGTGATATATAAGTCGAAATAATAAATAATAAATGTTGGCAAACAAACCACAGGTCAACATATGAGTTGCTGCTGAACAGAGTCAGCACTGGAATCTTTATGACTAGCCTTTCTCTCTGCTATTCCCTTGTCTGCCAAGTAACCCCAACTTCTCCCCTAAACCTAAACACTCTCAAATATCCACACACTCAAGCCCAAGCATACCTTTAACCCTCACACCTAAAGGGAATTAATTAATGAACAAAGAGAGGTTAAGGGTACCCCTTCCTTCAGCAGAAAGACAACTGCATGACTTATGAGCTGCAGTGGCGCAAGGTTAGAGTGCAGTACTGCATTCTACTTATGTTAACGGTTGGCTGCCTGTAAGTTCAGCAGTTTGAGTCCCACTAGCTCAAGATTGACTCAGCCTTCCATCCTTCTGAGGACCCAGATTGTTGGGGGTAATATGCTGATTTCTGTAAATCACTTAGAGAGGTCTAGAAAGCACTGTGAAGCGGTATATAAGTCTAACTGCTATTGCTACTTAAACAAGAACTTTTCCCAAATCAGCAAAAAAATAATTCAAAGTAACATTAAAACATGATATGGCTCAACCCTAATGTTTACATAACATTTGTGTAAAAGCAAGCATGCATTTAAATTAAGATATTAAGCATTCCAATATGTATGGAAAGCAAAAAAATTTGCATATTAAAGAGGCTCAACCTCTTACCAGCAATAAGAGTCAGGGCAAAAGCTAATAAGAACCAAATGTCTCCCATATGTTGAACTATTGTGCAACATGGGGTTCTCAGAAGGTCATATAAAGTGAATCCAACTCATAAATGTCAGAATAATGCCAAGCACTTTCATAATATGAGAATGTATCTGAAACTCCAGACTTCCAAAAATACCAGTAATACTTCAGAAACTTAAATGTATTGTTATTGCTTCAGCTAGAGATCAAAATCAACATTTTCCTAGGTGTTTTTTACAAACTCAGTGTGTTTGATGAGCAGACTTTTTAAAATGTGAATAACATCTGTCCATATCACAATATATTTGAATAGCTTGTTGTGAGGAAGATAGGAGAATGAAGGATCATGGGTATGTTCAATGCCTTGAGTCATGTATAAAATAAAGCTGGAATAATAATCTAGAGATAAATTGGTCAGGTGATGCTTTGGTCTCTGAATATAGTGCTACAATTTTAACTACATCTTGGAAAAGTAAGAAGGAAATGGTTGTTTCTGCTTTATGGTAACATGGAGCTTGCTCAGCAGTTCAGTTACTTGAGTAAATGCCTTTAATTTCTCTCACATCTACAGAAACCTGGCCCAACTTCTGTTCTTGTCCTATCGTACTAAGTGTTTCTTCTTTATTACTAGACAAGGGCCACAAATTAGCCAGCAATTTACTTTAGTCTTAATATACTGACAAGGTTGTATGAAAGGGATTTAAATTGCCCCTGAATAATATCAGTCCTACTGCTATTAATTTCCACTTTTTTACTGCATACTTCAGCTACTACGTGACCTGTGTTGTGTAATGGCAGTTACACTCCAGGGATTAGAGATTAACAACATGTACTCAGAGTGGTTTATTTTACAATTGCTGGGAAATAAAAGCTGATGGAAATGAGCCACTGCTGAATTACTCTGCCTACACAAAATATTTTTTATCATTGATGAAAAGCTTTTATTTTCTTCCTTGTTCAAAAATGTAAGTGTTCTCTTGTAGTGTTGACACAATGCAGAAGAGAAACGGTTTTTTGTGGAAAACAGAGAGCAGGAATACTTAGAATATTTCAGCACATTGTTGTAAGCTTTTTGAAATTAATTTAATCAGTTGAATCTATATTCTGGATAATTAATACACAATTTAGATCTCAAAAACACCAGCAATTTAATGATGGTTGTTCTCAAGATGAACTTAAAACAGCTATCCCACTTTCAGGAAAAGACAAACATCATTATGATGATTTTAACGAAAGATTACCTATTCCAATGCCAAGTATCTGCATTGCTGTCTTTAAGAAAAAGATTTGTCGATTGTGAATTTGTTATTGCCAAATTGCTCACTGCAACAAATTGAGGAAAAAATTACCTCAGTCCTGGAATATAATAAAATTTGGAACAAGTAAACCTGCTTATTTAAACTAGGATGCTCTGTAATGAATAGCAGGCAAATAAATATATTGAAAAACTGGTAGAGAGCCAGGAGCTTTGGATGCACATGCTGCCTTTGGTCATAATTTTATCCAGCCTTCTGCTTAATTTCAAAATCCCGCTGTAACCAATCAGCTCAAACCTCTAATAAGGACAATCTCTTCCCTTCTCAGAAGCTCGCTGTGTGAGGAAGGAGAATTAAGAGAATTAAAGAAGAAAGATGAAGGTGAAATATCAGAATAATAATAATGACTGTATGGGTGGTGCATAACTTCAAGGACAGGTTACTTTTTCTAACACTATCATAACTTTGAACTTTCATTTAAAAATGATTGCAATTCAAGAACTAACTGTAACAACTTTTAAACACGGCCAATCTATAGAAGCAGATGCTCTTCTGGGTTCATTGCTTAAAAATATCCTTCAATATCTCCAATGTTAACATTTTGCTTTAGTTTGTATTTGTAAGTTGACTTTGAATGTTCTCTCCTTTAATTGTAATTTTTAATTCCATTTAAAAAAAACATTTTCACTCATAAAGTATTCTTTATAATTCCAAAATCCTATTTCAAATTTATTTGGACCCTTAGTCTAATTGTAAATTTCTAAAATCAAAATTTTAATTACTTGCTTGCTGTTTATTATTCACAAAAAAATGTTTTAAGTTCTTAAAGTTGTCTTTAAGGCATCTTTCTGCAAGGACTAAGGAAGACTCACCCAGTGCTGTAAAACTTATTAATCCACAGATTGCTAATAGTTAACAAGCAATTCCCAAAAGTGATGTAAACAAGTATGTGAACCCAGCGTCCTTTCAAAAGTACAGCAGAGTTTTAAACCTGCTGAAGAATGCTGTCTTGAAGTCTCCTTAAGAGGAACAACTCTATGGAAAACTTGTGAGAAATTGTTCTTTCTCCAGAGAGGAATTATGAGGAGCCGTCCGACTTGCCCACCAGTGCTCCAGGCACTTCTTTGCCATTTCTTACTGCGAGTCATTCAGATTTCTTTGCCTTGGTGATGTAGTCAAGGAAAGTACTTTTTTTTTAATTGAGTGTATATCTGTACTTCAACTATAACACAGAAACTAGTCCAGAGTTCAAGAGTTGGTTTCCCAAGCAGTATCTCTTTCTCCATTCCTATGAAATTTACTTTGACCAAGCTTTACAATCTGTACAATCTCTATCTTCTTTAAGTACCATTTCTGAGGAACGTTTTTGACAAATCTTAGACTTTAGCCACTTTGTTTAACATTGGAAACTTTATTGCCTTGTATCAACTTCACTGCAACTATTAGACTGCATTTCTATTTTGTCCAAAGCAATTTTTAAGATAGCTTAGACAACACAATAAAAATGTATTATAAACAATAAACAGCTCATTTTTATAAAAGAGGCAATATATACATCTTGTTTTGAAGTAGTTTATTGTTAAGCAGCTTGTCTTCAACTGTTATCTAAAAGAAGACAGCCATTAAGAAGGTCCTACTTCTAGCCACAACCAATCTTAATGCATTGATTGGATTATACTTTGGAAAAGATTACATAAATACTTAAGTCCTTTGTCATGTAGATCATTATAGATTAATGTCAACACCTTAAACTGGGCCTAATATGTCAAAAGCAATCTATAATCTGCTCTTATGTGGTCTCATTTAGCCACCTGATGCAATCATTAAAAGTTGCACTATGTTCTTTTTTCACAAGTGGTTTCTCTTCTACCATGTAGAGTGTAGTGAAATCATTCAGATGTGAAATGAATGGGGCCTGTGATATAGAAAAAAAAACATACAGTGCATTAGCAAGAATGATTTCATTTTGACTAACTTTGCATAGAAATGAAATTCAGTTAACCTTAGGTGTTTTAACTATGAGAGTGCCCAGATATGGTCTTATGCTGGTTGTAAGGAAGTATGTTGACATTATACAAGGGATTTTATCAAAGTGTACATGACAGTGAATGTGTGCATGTTCTTAATATTTCTGAACCATGCAAGCTCAACCATATGTTGATTTATTAGTAAATAATATATCCAAATGACTATATAAATGGATTTTCTAAAAAATGAACTTTGATCTGCTATTGAAACTCTACAACAGTATATTTTCCTTTGGTGCCAAATAAAGTATACTGTTACAGCTAACTCTGTGTTTCTTTCCTTATTGGGAGTGGACAGAATTCACAACAGAGGTTGGATTTATCCAGATCTATGCAGATGCTCTGCTAAACATCAAAATCAATCTGTAAATGATTAATCCCTGGCTGAAATCATTTTGCTTCTTAACAAAAATTGATTTAAGCTAGCACAAGGCAGCTTGGATTCATTTTGATGAAAAACTATGTGATGTGGTCACAACATAATTTTGTCAGTCAAAACACAAAAGAATTATAGTTTGCCACAACAAGGCATTTCATGTTGCTGGCCTCAATTAGTACATGAAAGAGTTGGGAAAAGTTACTGCATATGTGAGAAGTCTTCTGCTCATTGCAATGCAGGTGAGTCAAATATGGCCATTTTGCCTCACTCCTAGAGTTCGAGGAGCTGCCCTTGATGAAGCAATTTGGAAGGGAATTTATTTACTTCCAAGCACAGCACATGACTACATAAGCCACAAGTTATATCTTGCATACTTGTTGTTTTACTTAATCTTTCCCTAGAAGAATTTCAGCAACTTGTATCTAGGCATATTGGCTAACTCATTTTCAGACGTAGGAGAGGAACTACTGTTTGCACAAACACTTGTGGAAATGAAAAGACACAGAAATAAAATAGCAGTTTTGAGAAAATGCATGACAGAGTTTCAACATTTTTCCTGGCTTGCAGCACAGCTGTTTTCTTTCAGAAGCCTCACATTGCAGAGCCCATCCTTTAGTCACTTCTCTACAATAAAAAATGAAATTGTAATGAGTAATTGATAAATCTGTTGATCATTTGATACCTAATTGAACACATCACCTGTTTCTCATAGCATTCACTTTATACTAATATTAATGACATTACTCTGTTTCAATACCTGAGGTAAGAATAAATGTCAATGACTTTTCCACCCTACCACCTTGTTTCTTATGAAAAGTTCCATTGCTAAGAGCTAAGGGCACATACATTCTGTTCTTAACAAATCGCAACTCAGTAGTAGATTGTATTGGCTTAACAATATATTTTAAATCAATATAGCTTCATGAAAGATAAACCATCAATGTATTTAAAGCAGCCTGGTGGCTGGTTGGAAGTATCTGATTAAGAAAAAAGCAAAATATTAGCAGTTACTAAATTTGCTTGTGATTTATCACCAACTGAACATGTTTCACAAGGCATTTCTTTGCAAGAAACAAGGTATGGTGGAAGACCACATGCATGAAACCTGCCCAGAAAGTGAATTCTGAAAGACAGTATAGAAAATTGTTTAAATGTTTGTAAATGAAAATAAATGAATAGTATTTCACTATAGACCATGACTTTAAAAGACTGGATACCCTTCTCTTGATGTTGCTAAGCCATCCATATTTTCTATTTTACAATTGTACTAGACAACCTGTCAAATTCCTACTCTTCATTAGTTAGACTAGAAAGGAACCTGTCCCTTTAAGTAGAAATTTGCCATAGTATGGAGATGGGAGCTGGTAGTATAAACTATTCAGGAATGCATTCATGATTATAACTATTTACAGCAGCCCCGACCGCGAAGGACAGTTAGTTACCCAGGAAACAATTGCATCAGGAGGCAGGATGTCTGCTGAACTCAGTGTGACCTCCCAGGAATCATTCCAGCATTTAACATGCCTCTGAATGGTCAGACATTGCCTGTAGCTCAAAAGAAAATCCAATAAACAAGGATCTATTTCACAATCTGTGTTACATGGTTCATGGAAGTTTGCAGGAACGGACTTGACAGAATGCTGGGATCCTCTTTTCTCTTTTGAAAAGCTTTTGCCCTACTCTGGAATTCATCTGGTGAAGAGTTTTTTTTCTTCCTCTTTTGTCAGATGGCTGACAGAAAAGCAGGTGAAATGATTCATTAGAGACCTCTTCGCTTATCGCCATTGCTGGGGGCTGAAATTTTTTTGCCAAGAGCGTTTGTTTCAAGATGGCGTATTCAGGCCTTGGACGCATTCAAAACCCTTTCACCCAGACATGCTTTGATGAAGCTTACAGCAGAATACAGAGAAATGGAACAGAGGAGTATCTGTATTATATGGTTCATGGGAGTTTGCAAGAACGGACTTGACACAACCCATGACTCGCTGGATTATTTTTTCATAGATATTACCTTATCTAAATAAACAGTGTGACCACAGGTAAGCAAAAAAGCAGTGGCAGGGAGGCCTACTTTTTTTTTTTCTAAAAAATATGGAACACTTCACGAATTTGCGTGTCATCCTTGCGCAGGGGCCATGCTAATCTTCTCTGTATCGTTCCAATTTTAGTATATGTGCGGCCTACTTTTTATAGGAAGCAGGCAGGAAGCATTGTAAATGACAATAATCTAATGTGGAAATATGGCAGCAGATCTGGCAACTGTGCCAAATTTAAATCCCATGGGTTTAATGAACCCTGAATTTTGGACACTTTCATTAAGTTATCCCATTTTACTTTCGTATGATGCACATTTTCATCCAATTGAAGGTTACAAACGGATAGAAGAGAATATTTGTAGTTCAAGGTTGAACTGTGTAGTCCTTGGTGCCCCCTGAGTAATATCTTCAGTACTACTGATGATATTAGCTAGTTTGGTAATAAAATACCTATAAGAAAACAGTCAAGTTCAACGAGCATTAAGGACTACACAGGTTACAAATTATCAGGCCCAAAAGCCAGTAAGGAAACCTGGTGATTGTTCGAGGAAAGTTCTTTATTGTTTCCACAGAACACAGAATCATGCTAAACTAAAGCACTCTATTATCTGCATCTACCATGTACTCTGAGAACTATTAGAGAAAGGCTGTTTTCACCCTCTTTCTCTCACACAAAATATCTGGACTGAGCTGCCTCTTATTCCTCTAGAATGCTGCCCCTCACTCTTAGGGAATCCAGACTCCTGCATTCAATCAAACAAACACAAACAGGGGAGTTTTAGTGGTATATCAATTTATCTTTTATTGTGTTCTATATTTATGCTTTAGAGTGTCTAGATACTAGCAGGGTATAAATATGGTAAATAACTATATAAACAAATAAATCTGTGTTCTATTACTCCTCTTAAAAAGTAGATCACTAAGATGTCAGGCTGAAGTTTTTTCATTCCTACTTAGAACTTGAGTTTCCAAAGTTTGTCTTCTACTAACCAGCTCAAATTTTAAGATAATGCACAATAAGACACACATTTAAGCTATTATCTGAGTGATGTTATTGTCAAGTTCATCACATTGGCATTTATTCCTAAAAGTGATATGTTAACCAATAGCTTATTCTGTTCAATGGAAGGACCCATAGCTCAGTAGCAGAGAAGGAATCTTTTTCGGAAACGGCCTAGATTCTATACCTAGAATTGCTGTATAGGGGGAAAAAATCTCTAACCGAAACTGCTAGGTGTGAATATTGAAGCAGATGAGCCAAAGGATTTCCAGAAAAAGGTAGTTCCTGGCAAATATAACTATACCTACCGAGCTGTACTACATAAAGAGTTGTTTCCTTTGTCTTCACAAAGCCACGTCATGCTTTTAGCATCTAAAACAGACAAAAATTCTAGAAGCACAACTTTTCCTAGCGTGAAATGATGCTTCGGCACCTGTTTTTTTTTTGATAAATAAACGCTAAACACGGCCAGGAGTGCAATTTGACCCTTTTTTCTAAGAAGTGCAAGTGGTACATATGCATGACTGCTACAAATGTTCAGACAGAAGAATGCCTATAATTACAACCTGCTCCCAATCTACACGGTTCATCTAAGCAAAATTGATTTGCTCATTATAAAAGGAAAGGCTATTTTTGCTCACTGGGTTTGACATATCTTAAACCAATTTCACTTTTTTTTTCCTGCAGAAATATCCTTCTGCGGGATTTTAAAGGCTCCTTATATATAGATACAGTGTTCAGCATAAATGAGTACACCTCAACAGATTTGTCAGAAAATCTTTCCTTTCAGAATCAACATTTCCTATCACTCTGAAGTGAAGAGACCAAGAAAAATGTTTTTGGAACTGATGGCTTCAAAACTGTATGATATCGCAAAGGTGAGGAGTACAAATAAAAATGTAAGGTGACTACAGTGAAACATGGTGGTGGCAGTGTCCTTCTGTGAACCTGCATGAGTGCTGCTGGTGTGTCAGGGAGCTTCATTTCATTGATGGTATCATGAATTCACAGAAGTACTGCTCTATATTGAAAGAGAAGATGTTACCATCACTCCGTGCCCTTGATCATTGTGCACTTTTCCAACATGACAATGATTCAAAATACGCAACTAAGGTCACTGCTGCATTTCTGAAGAAGAATAGGGTGAAAGTGATTCAGTGGCCAATAATGTTTCCTGATCTGAACCCAATCGAACACCTATGGGAAATTCTGAAGAGACAAGTTGAACATCACTCTCCATCCAATATCCAGGCTCTAAGGTTCTTGAAGAATGGAAAAGGATAGATGTTGCAATATGTTGCCAACTTGTTCATTCCATGCCTAGAAGATTTGGTGCTGTCCTTACAAATCATAGACATCATACAAAATACCAGATGTAGTAGCTTTTGCATTTTTGCATCAACTAATTTGAGTAAAGTGAAGATTTTGTAATCTAAGTATATTATTCACCTTGCTTTCATGTAATGAGCTAAACAAGTCTTCTATACAACTCACTTTTGTCAACAGTTTGGAAATTATTCTTATGTTCATTGGGATATTGATTGAAATCTCACTTTTGAAAGGGGTGTACTCATTTATGCTGAGCACTGTATGTCTGTGTGGAACAAAATGTAGAAACACTGAAATTATCAGATCTACAGTAAGTAAAGCCAGCAGGAGGGTCTGTTTGTTCCCTGCACTATACTGTTTCCAGCCATAACTAAATACTCTTATTACTTAAGTAGAAGTAAAACCTTATTTTTGTTTGTTTTGGTTTTTATTATAATAACTTGTGCAGACCTTCTGCTTGTAGATGGTTGGTTGCAGCATTAAGAGCTGATTTCAAAAGGATGTTATTGAGAGGGCTCTAGTTGGTCATGTCTAATAACAGAAGAAAAATGCTAGAAACAGGTGGTTAGGTTTTATATAGTATAAAGCAGGGGTGAGGACACAATATTAAAGTTGCCAAGATTGAGACCCCTTGTATAGAACTTGCATTAAAGTTTGTCAACACCTTGGTGTGAATAATTTTCTTCATACGCAGGTCATTGCTAAACAATGGTCAACCTGGCATAGGTAGCAAGACTTCATCTCAGACTGTAAGATCGATTCTGGGTCAGTCACCAGGACCAGAGGTTTAGTCTTCTGAGCTTTTGGACACGTGCTGGAGCCCATCTTCCGGAAAGTTCTCTCTACCAGAATGTACTATATCTCAAATCTCAGGCTCCTCTCACCACACCTGACTCTGAATTCATTCTCCCAACCAAACAACTAATTATGAAAAGAGACTGACTGGAGGCTGGATCTGGCATTTGCTAATGTTGAATGATGTGCTGGACACAATTTGTCCACTTTTCCAAGCTAGCCTGCTGCTGTCATTTTTAATAAAATGATCTCATCAACAATTCTGGGAGGGAGAATCAATTTCAAATTTTGGAGGGAGGCAAGATGTCATCTTGTTTTGCTCACAAAAAAAACCACTGGTTTCTTGAATTCTATTTGAAATCTACAAAAAAATGAGTTGTTAAGAGTTGGATATTATTTCCCAGGTGATATTGCTAAATGGAATTCAATTCAGTTATGTGACAGTCACTTCTGTATTATTCAGCTTTTATAAGAATTTATAAATTATCAAATGATCCTGTTCTGCTTCAAATTAATTAATTAATTAATTAATTAATGTGGCCAACTGTGATTAGACACACAAGGATTTTGTCCCCAGTGCAGAAGGAAAAGTGGGAATTGATTTCTCTAGGAATTAGATTGGACATTTCGGTCGCATCTTTTAGTTCAAAATATCAAGATAGCAATGCCTTTAAGGTTCAATATTTCCAGCCAGTTATTTAAAAATTGAATTTTGCATTTTATTTACCTTTCCCCAGTTTGAACTATTTACATAATTAATTATTATTAATTAATATAACCAATATTCACAATAGAATCTATTGTTAAATTGTAGTTCAGTGTAATCCACTCTGAATATACACCATTGACACCAAAAAAAATCTTCTGATGGTCATATTTTTTTACTTAAATTAATGGCATTAGGTACATGGGCATCTGTAAGAGGAAAAAGAATAATAATATGTAACATGAGGACATTGCCTCCCAAAGATGTGTATTATTTGTGTTATTTTTGTGATGTGATATCATGGTGTGTGTAGCATCTTTGTAGTCTCTAAAAGATACTGCAGTATGGTTAGAATGTTTTCCAACTTTGTGTCTGTTACACTGAGCTATTTACATTATTCCCAACCAATAGAGGACAACATCTAATGATGAATATAAGTTTTTTAAAAAAAAGCATTGAAGAGACTCCATTGTTGTATTTAGCTTCTTTAAAGGAAATATATTGCTGAGAGGAAATCAAAATGTTGATAAACATAAGTCTTAGCAGAAAAAGGAAGAGAAGCAGTTGATTCAATCTTGACACATTTTAAAAGGGTGGCATAACAGTTGTGTGAAATGTTCAAGAGTAGTAATTATCCAGAAAGTATACAATTAGAAATTCTAAATTCTAGAACATGCTAATAAGATAAAGCATAAATATGTTTGCTCTTCTGCAATGCAATTGTAAGAAACAATTTTGAAAGAGACAAAGTAAAAGAAGCTATCAAAAGTGTCAACAAGCAGGATTGATTTGTTATATGTATGCTTTAATGTGGATGTGTTATTTACACACAAAGGTGCTGGCAGATATTAAATCAGCATGACAAAGTAAGCAACAGCTTTACTAAAGCAATTCTATATAGCTACACGTTCAAATTATTAGTAATCTTAACGCTACTCCATCTGCTGAATATCTGAATATTATTTTTAGTTTTGACTCAAACATTTTGATGATAAACAAGATGGTATGCATAGTTTCAGTTGATAGGGAGAGAGAGAGATTTGTGCAGTTAATCATTTCACATTACTTGCTTTTAGTTTGATCGATAGACAGTCTTAATTTAATAAATGAAAATACTGTAAACTGAATGCCTGTTGTGGGCTGACTCATATCCAACCATCTCCAGTTGACAGGGCAAAGCAGAACATTCCCCAAGGAAGCTTGTAAGTCAGCTAAAATAATGACTCCTTCTCCTATCCTTAGCATATCATTCTCTGAGGTATTGTATTTGGACTTGGAGAACAAAGACACTTTGGTAACCTTCTGTGCAGAATTCAAACTGGCAACTGTTTTTATTGAAAGAAATCTTAAATATCTGCAAGGGATTAAAATGCAAAGTGATGCAGTCCTGTTCCTTCTTAGTAGCTCCTATTAGTCCATATGAGCTGTCCCCCCACAAGCCAAGCGAATTTATGTGACACAAGAATACTCAAGGCAGAACTCCCATTCTTTTTTACATATGAAATTGGAAATGACATACTCTTGCAGCAGCCATCACTTTATTGTATTATTTTCATCTGGCAATAAGAAAAACTTAAGCAAGTAAACAACTCATGTTTCTTTTAAAAAATCAGAAAATAAAAGGAGCATACAAACAAGAATAACATCCCTTTGCTTTGCCTCTCTGAAATACAGAAATTTCTGGTGTTGAAGAAGGCATCAGATAATATCAGACACAGCTAGTAGGAATTAAGATGAATCTTCTTAGTAAACATGTTATATTCACAGGAAAGAAAAATGTGTATTGAAACAATTGTCATACTCCTTCGCTTTGTTTTCAAAAAGTCTCCATTATTCTTTTTTCCATTGAACATAATACATTAAAATATAATTGTATATAACAAAGGATGAGGAAGGAAGGAAGGAAGGAAGGAAGGAAGGAAGGAAGGAAGGAAGGAAGGAAGGAAGGAAGGAAGGAAGGAAGGAAGGCAGGAAGGAAGGAAGGAAGGAAGGATCTGTTCTAAGAGAACCAAGGGGAAGGGAAGATGGAACAGACCAATAAGAAAAGAGAGTGCAGGACTGGAAAGATGAGATAGAATAGATCAATCTGTAAGAATAAGACAAGCTGGACTAACTACAGTAGTACCCTCACAAAGAAAGACTACTAGGATATGAAAATACATTGACGATGGAGAATTTGTAAATAAAATGTTTGGCAATAGCAAATGACTTAGTGAAAATAAAATAGGGAGTATCTGTTATGTAATTGTTCCACTCCTGGATGTTGGCTAGAACAGGCTTTCAAATGTCTCTTGATCCCATTTGCAATATCTGAGCCTGCTGTGGAAATATGGGAGCCAGACTTTAAACTAAATTATTGTGAACAAGTGTAAAGGAGAATAGCAAAAGAACAGAATGAATTATTTTCTTTTTTTTTTTGAGTGTCAATGTAGTTCTTTTAAAAATATATATCTATGTGAAGCAGATGGTCCTGGTTGGTGTGACTATCTTGCAAGCTCCAGACTAAAGTATTGTAGGACACTGTCCATGGAGCTGCTTTGAAAAATATTCCCAGAGCTACAATTGGTAAAAAATTCGGCAACCTGCTTGCTAGGGAGAGGTTGGAGAACTGTCAGAATCGCAACTGAATACTGCAACAACTTGTATTTCAACAGTTGCATCAACTGTTTATTTATTACTTGATTTTTTAAAATTTATATGCCACCCATCTCACTGGTAAAGCAGCTCTTGGCTGCGAATAGAATAGAATATTATAGAACAAAGCAGAACAGAATAGGATATATTTATTGGCCAATTGTGTCTAGGCACACGAGGAATTTGTCTCCGGTGTACATGCTCAATACTTACACACAGGCTACAATTGAGAAACTGTGATTACAATCATAAGGCTATAATTGACAAACAATGGTTACAATCCTAAAATAGATTCATTATCATAAAGTACATTCATCATGTCGTGTATGTATTAGGTGCATTATAATCATAAAGTATATTCATCATGTCATCGTGTTATGAAGTACAATCATCATGTCACAAAACATAGATAGTGGGATTTCAGTTATAACTCATCATATTGGTTGATATCTCTAAAAAAAAAACCCCATGGTTTGGCACCTAGATACATTCAAGACTACTGAGATACTTTCGGTTTCCGGTTCTTGTCGAACGGAGTGAAGCAGCCAGGACTCCGGCTACCGTAGTTTTTTATTTCTTTGTTTGGGGGCTGATAATGGTCCTAGATCAGCCTGAAGGGCTGACTGAAGAGGATATGCAGCTGGGGTGCATGTCAGGCAGCGACTGACACTTCTGTCTTCATCGCTTTGACTCCTATTCACCAGACGAAAGAAAGGGCGCTCAGCGTCATTAAGGCAAGAGCGTGGAGACGCTGAAACTAACATCAGGGTGGAAGCAAAAAGGAGCTATAAGAAGACAAAAAACATCTAGTCTGGTAAGAAGAACAAATTTATCACCATATTCCACTAAATAAAATTCTACTAGCCTGATTAAGAGAGGAAAATAAACAAGCCTCTACCAAAAAGAGCTTTAAAAAAGACGACTGAAAGCAACAAAGGAAGTTTGAAGGAGTTTTAAAATGAATGATGTCTGCAAAGTGACAAACTTTTAATGTTTTCTTTCTGTGGATTTTTGGTGGATTAATTGAAACAAACATAATGACTGTATGATTTG
>JANHFO010006760.1:311226-321939 GCA_032468095.1 Pareas carinatus | reverse complement strand
GTGATCAAAGAGGAATTAAGGCAATCCACCAGAATGTCAGCTTCCCCCAGCTCCACCTCACTACCAGTGGCGGGCAATGGGCAGCGGCTAAGGGCATTGGCATGACCCATACTGCACCCAGGCTTATGTAGCAACCTGTAAGAGTAAGAGGCCAATAACAGGAACCACCGGACCATGCACGGCGACAGTGCCACCAGTGTGAGACAATCACATGCCAAGATGCCTAATAACAGTTTATGATCCGTCACCAGAGTAAAAGTCTGACCAAACAAATATTTGCGAAACTGCTTTACTGAGGCAACGAAAACCAATGCTTCTTTTTCTATTTGGCTGTAGTTGCGCTCCACGAACATCAGGGTCTGGGAATAAAATGTGATGAACGCCTCTCTCCCAGTGGGCATAGTGTGACTAAAGACCAAACCAATGCCAAATGGAGAGACATCACAGGCTAAGGTAACCAGCAGGGAAGTGTTGTGATGCATTAAGACAAGGTCACTAGATAACAAGTCCTTCAGCTTTCTGAATGCTTCAGCTTCCCTGCGTCCCCAAACCCAAGGGACATTTTTAGCTAAAAGGTTGTGCAACGGATCTGCAATTGTTGCTTTCCCTTTAAGAAAGCAATGATAGAAATTCAACAACTCTAAGAAGGATTGAAGATCCATCTTAGTTTTGGGGACAGGTGCATTCTTAATAGCCAGCACCTTATCCTCAGTAGGATGAATACCAGCTCCATCTATCCAATAACCTAAAAAATCAACAGAGGGGACCCCTAATAAACACTTCTCCCTGCGCAGTCTGAGCCCCTTGTCTCAAAAAGCATCAAAAACTGCTCGCAGTCATGTCTTCAATTGTTCCTGAGATGTGGCTGTAATCAACACATCATCAAAATACCGCACAACACCAGGGATTTTTTGTAGCAAGCACTCCATGACCCCTTGAAAAATCCCTGGAGCCACACTGATGCCGAACTGCAGTCTGGTGACTTTAAAAGCCCTTCTATTGGTTACTATGGTCTGGACATCTGCAGCCGGACCATCCACAGGCAATTGCTGATAAGCCTGCGCTAAATCCAATTTAGCAAATAATGACCCAGACCCTAATGAATGCAGCAAGTGCTGCATGACTGGCATGGGGTATGCGTTCTGTTGCAACGCTTTGTTAATAGTGCATTTGTAATCCGCACAAATGCGAATGGAGCCGTCCTTTTTAACCGGCGTGACATTGGGGGTTTTCCACTGAGCATTGTTTGTTGGCACAAGAATACCTTGATTAATTAATTTGTCTAAAGCCGTATCCAATTTGTCTTTAAGTGCAAATGGGACCCTACGAGGTTTAAGTTGAATTGTGGCAACTAGGGGATCTAATGAAAGGGATATTGGTTTGACAGTGTATTTGCCCAAATTTTGAGAAAAGACTTCCTTATATTCTTCTATTAAATCAGACCCCCAAGTGTTCATTGTAGCATGAACCCCAGTGATCCCCAAATCCAGGGCATCAAACCATTCTAGCCCCAGGAGGCTAGGCAGTCTGTCCACGACAACAGTCACAGGTAGTTGGCCATTAAAGTGATGAAATGACCCAGGGATATTCATCAGCCCCAACATGGGCAGGTGGTTTCCCTGGTAGTCTCTTATGTGTAGTTTCTGCAGCCGCAGCTGGCTCCGCTTGACGTCTGACAAGAGTCTTTTCAGAATCGCCCAGGAGATGATGGAGATAATCGACCCTGAGTCAACCTCCATACGACATGGCTTGCCCTGGACCATCACTGACACATGAATTTTCTTGGTCAGTTTAAACACATTATTTTTTACTTTAATGTGGCAGGCATCAGCTGAATCTGCTGGCTTCTTTACATTTTCTCCCGCTCTGACATCACTCTGGGGTTGAAAATGATTTCCATTGGGTGATGGTGCTTGGGGCACCGGCTCAATGGGTTCAGGTACCCTGCAGATCTTTGTGATGTAGCCCTTCCACTCACAGCGTCTGTAGATTGTGGGTCTGAACCAGCAGATCATTCTGGGATGCTGCAGCTGGGACATCTACGGTTCAGCTCCGCTGGCTTCTTATAAGTCTGCTCAACTTCATAATGCTCTTCCTCTGATTTCTCTAGAGCAACAGCTGCCTTGCCTTGGTACACTAGAGCCTCAGCTTTATCAGCAGCCGCTGTGCTGGCCAATTTCTGAAGGAATTCTACGGCATTAGACACTGTTTCAGCGGTGTGAGCCTCATCTAAGGCTGGCCTTAGGGTCAGATCAGGATTTGCCAATAGCCTTCGTTGTAGCCACAAATCCTTCACCCCCAAAATAAGCTGGTCTAAAAGACTGTCATTAACGATTCCGAAAGCGCAGTGGGTAGCTGCCTTTCTCAGTGCTGAAACGTATTGATTGATAGACTCACCCCCACACTGCATGCGATGCCTAAATTCATGCCTCTTCACAAACTTTGAACTTTGAAGGCACTGGGGCATAATATGCATGTAGCGCCTCTGTTAAGTCTCTCCATGGTATTGCCTGCAAAGAGCGAGGTTCAGCTAGAGTTCAGGCAGTGTCGAAAACTTCGTGTCCACAATTGCTCAAGAAAATTGCCTTCTTTCGTTCATCCGTCAAATTTTGACTGGCTTGCGATTGGATGAAGAAGTCAAACCTGGACATAAACGCATCCCAAGTTTCCCTCATTTGATTGAACAGAGGTGGCGAAGCTAACGTGGCCATCGGCAGCTGTGGCTGTTGGTTGAATCTGGTGTCAGGTGTCCTTTTCCTTCGTCCCAGCTCGTCGCCAGTTGTTAGGTTTGATCAAGAAGAAATAGGCTGGAGTCCACAGATTAACCGCAACAATTGGCAAATTGCAACAAGTAACAGTAGCAAGCAAACGCTTCTCATTCCTCCATTCCTTTATATAGCAACTGGCTTAGTATAACATCCAATCAATAGGTCAGTTTGGACAGTCTCCAGGCTGTCTAAGCAGTTGGGAGGAGGGAACTTCTCACAAACGTCTGCTGACCACTCGAACAGGTCAGACTGCCAGGAGCCTTGCTTGGTCAGCTAGACATTCAGGATTCAGCAGGGGTGACGTGATAGCAGTGTTCCAATATCTCAGAGGTTGCCACAAAAAAGAGGGAGTCAAGCTATTCTCCATAGCACCTGAAGGCAGGACAAGAAGCAATGGATGGAAACTAATCAAGGAGAGACACAACCTAGAACTACAAAGAAATTTCCTGACAGTTAGGAAAATTAATCAGGGGAACAACTTGCCTCTAGAAGTTGTGAATGCTCCAACACTGGAAGTTTTTAAGAAGAGATTGGACAATCATTTGTATGAAATAGTATAGAGTTTCCTGCCTGAGCATGGGGTTGGACTAGAAGACCTCCAATATTCCTTCCAACTCTTTTATTCTATTCTATTCTACTCTAGAACTAAAACTAAATAGAATAAGGACTAGAGCTAGAACTGGAATAGAACTAGAACAGTTTAGTACTGGAACTGGAACCGGAACTGAAATTGGAACTAGAACTACACCTGAGCTGTGTAAGAAAAAGTCAATAAGGGGTTCAGTGAAGAAGGAGGCAAAGCAACACAATCACTTTAAATCACTAGGAGGCATATTTGAGAGGATGCTTTAAAACAAAGCATCTCTGCAAACCATCATGTTTCCATTACATTAATTTGGGGAATAGGCACTGCCTCAGTACTGACTTTTGGAGAGTCCACCAAGATATTTTAAACATTCAATGAGTGCTCACCAAGTCAGAAAGATTATAAAACTCATGAACTCTTGACAGTGCATGGAACATGGCCTTTCACAGACATGTTACAATTTCAGTAAGAACAACAAAGGAGCAGACCCATGGTATATCACTGATTTCCAGTTAATTACTCCTGCCCTTCTACCTTCTGTATGGACTAACAAAAAATGCAAGTACATGCTTGGCATTCCTTGGTTGCTACAGAGACAGCAACAAATAAAATCTATCCTTGGACTATATCAAAACCTCTGTAATGTTCAGCAATCTCTAGGAAAATTGTTTCTACTAGCATTTATAAGAGATAACACTAGAAATGTTCTGGTACAACAACCCAGGAAGCAATTTTATACATTAAATTTTAAATCTATATTTTGCTTCTCCACAGAGTAAAGCCATTATGTTAGAATTGACCCAACTAAAAACTAGTTTTCTCCATGTTTTTTTTCCATAGAATCCAATCCTTTTGGTATAATTGTTGCACCTTTAAGTGCTGATGTCCTGATCTAGAGCGAATGTTGTATAAAGCTCACAAAA
This sequence comes from Pareas carinatus, assembly GCA_032468095.1. Taxonomy (NCBI): domain Eukaryota; kingdom Metazoa; phylum Chordata; class Lepidosauria; order Squamata; family Pareidae; genus Pareas; species Pareas carinatus. The sequence continues at coordinate 317,662 of JANHFO010006760.1, read as the reverse complement.
AAGGAGAGCAGACAAGAGTTATGCTATCCAAACAGATGTGTTTGTTTATTTGTTTGTTTAGATTTAGGGGCTGTCTGACTTCAAAATAACTCTGTATAACTTTTCAGGGTTTATTGCATATTCTGCAAAACTGGAAGCTAAAGTTTAAATAGATTTTTAAAAATGTCAAGGAGATTAAACTAGAGAAAACCACAGTCCTGGTGCACAAATTTTATCACTAAAGCATTTTTGTCACTTTTCATTTCTGTCATCATATTTACTCTGTGAATTTCAGCATAATTATTCAGCAATCTGAAATATGCATATTTCCTTTATCAACAAAATATTTGGACTAATTAATCTCTTGCTTTCTTTCTGTCTTTCCATGTGTACATGAGTGTGTGTATGTATCTTAGCCACAAGAGTTTGCAGCTAATGTTACATGGAGCTGACAAGACAAATACCATTAAAAATTATGCAGAAGAAAGCTATGCTAATGAGCAGAGAATGGCAACTCATTCATGGCAGCTCTGTCAGACGATGAATGGAATAAGCTGAGCCTAACTTTTTTTTCAGATAACAGAGCAATTACAATATGTAACATAATATGGAGAAAATAATAATTTACTGGAAAACTTGAAAGAACAGCACAGGCTGGCAAATATAAAGGGAAACAACTTGCAGGAAAGATAATTCCTTGTATCAAACCTTATAATGAATAGATGACACATTTAAATGCACAAAAAACAAAACAGCATAAACAGAAGCCATTAATTGCAAAGCAACGTAATGGAGAATAGCTAGATAGATGCTAGATGGTTGGAATAAGTACATTCCTATCAATCCGTGACAATTTATTTCTGAGGCCAAGGCTATCAACAATTGCAATTTGTCAAGGGACAATGTAAGCCATATGATGGAAATTTCAAGCCATTGTTTGAAGAATGATGGTGTAAAAATGGGAAGAAAAATAGTATGGATTTTTGGAAAGATGAGTTGGCTTTTTTGTGAGTCAATACAAGGTTTTGAAGGTGAATGGCTTCTATCAACAGAATTGCAAAGAGTTGTTAACTTTTATTTTATTCCAATCCATTGCATATATTCAACATCTGTTTGAAATGGTGAGGAGATTCTAGAACAGATTTGGGATGTGGAAGGCTGGATGGAGAAAAGAGAATGAGTGTGTCATATCATAAGAATGTAACTCCAATTTGAGGATATTGGATTTTACCAATTTTATCAGGAAATTTCTGAGATCTTACTCCTTCAGGGAGGTAAAAATCTTTTTGTCTATTTTGTCTAATATTTTTTTGGGCTTTGTCACCACTCTGTTCATCTTGTCCATTATTCTGCTGTTCTCCCATTTTTTTCTATCACATCCTGCATTTTTTGGGTTAATTTTTCAAGGTATGTATTTAGTTTTCCCATCGCTTCTCTCATCAGCTGTCGTACTGTCAGTGTGCTTTCTTGAGTGGATCTCTTTGTTAAAATCAATCTTCCGTGCTTAAAGCTTCCTTTTTATTTAAATGTTTTAAATATTTAAATATTTAAATGTTATTCCACACATTTAAGTATATTAGAAATATTGTCCCGGCTTAACAATATTTCCAGTCTCTAGTCTATTTTGTTTCATTCTTTTAAAAGTAATTTTTGTAATCCGGATAGAACTTTTCCTTCCATTTTAATCCACCTTTTTTTTCCTTTTTTGAAAAAACTTTTCTTCTTTGTTTCCTTAAAGTCAGGGCACACTATTCTATTTTATAATAAGGGTTTTACGCTTGATCACCCAGCTTGATTTTTGCTGATATTTGCTTTTCTGCAGCTTGGATGTTAAGCTGCAGCACCGCTCTTTCTTCGAGGCTCATCTGTGGCTAAATGCTGCCCAGGCAGCCATTCTGGTAGGTCTTCAAGGGAGTTTCTTCACACCCCAAGATCAGCCGCTGCCTTATCTTGGGGTTCTGGACCTCCTCCTTCTTTCATTGCCTCTCCAGGGAGACTTTAGGTCCTGGAACGGACCCGATCTACTGAACATCAAGTGGTTTGGTCCAGAACCTTCTGGACTTGCCATCTGTGTTTGTCACACCATGCACCAGAAGCTTCTGAACTAGGATGAACTCAAAATGAATGGACTTACTTCAACTGCTACAGTCTCATAATCGACAAGGACATTATTGGCAAACCTAGAAGTTAAAGTCCACATATCTCAAGATGGCCAGGTTAGGACGGCATTTCCAGAGCATTATGGTAGGTATACATTCCTTAGTTTTAGTTTATACCTTATACATGATCTTAGCAGGAAGAAAAAGCAAGTATATTATAAAAACGTGGGAAATTTCATGGTATCTGAAAATTATAATGACCTCTGCTCTGCAGAAAAACTATTTCATCAATACTCCCCTTTTGTTTTGTTTTTTTTTGTAAGAAAAACATCTGTCATCTAAAAGTCTAAAATTCCATTATTATAAAAATAATTATTGTTTGTCAAGCTATCTTATGGTGGTCAATTAGCCATTTTTTTAAGTCATCAATCTTGGGGGATGACTTTTTCGATTATCTCTTTCAAATCCATTAACTATAACATGGAGTTGATAAATTAGTCTTATTTCAAAGCGTTGATGTATTGTTAATAAACTTTAGACCAGGTATTTAGAAGGGCTCTTGAGAAAGAGAGGAAACCAGAACAATTTGTCACATTGAAAAGACTCATAATCAAGGAAGATATTTTGCATGTACAAAACCAAATTATGGAAATAGATTCTGGTTCCATATGTTCTGAATTATACTGAAGAAAAATTGATATGAGTTATATAATTTATGACCCTGCAAGATGTTTCTGAACACTGCTTCCAGACACCAGAAAAAAAATACAGAAGATTTTCTCCTTAAGGACGGAGGGTAATTGGATCCAGAGCTTTGCACATGCAACCTTTATAGTCCAAACATAGAACAAATGCAGACATTAACTTTCGAAGACTACATTAACCGTTATGCAAGACTATCAGACATTAACTTTTTGCTGAAGAGTAACGTTTTCATCCTTCTCTAACCAGATGCATCAGAATATGTCATATTAGCTAGAAATTATGTTAAAATAGTGGGCAGGAATTATTACATTTGTTGTGAATGAGGGTGATGTCAGAAATAGATTGTATTCCCTTCCACACATGTTAGCCTATATAGTACACAGTGGAACATCTGTCAATCCGTTCATTTCCTAATGGAAAAGACATTATGGTGCCACTCTTTTTTAGAAACTTGTAAAACAAATACAAAAGTATCCTCCGTCACTGAATGAAAGACGTGACTCTTTCTCTTTCTACCTCTTTCTCCAAATAACACTTCTTGTATCTCTGCATGATGTTAAATTCAATCCCATTATTGCTATCAATAGCCATGCTGATTAATATTGATAGGAGGTGGGATTCAGTAGAGGACTATACATTATCCCTCCATGACTTGGCTCATTATAACTCTTTTAAATGTGCTCCCGGTCTTCTGGATATTAACAAAATAACCAAATAATTTTACATTTACTATTAAACCCTGCAAGAAAATCCTTTAACCAATAAATCTTCTGGATTATTTATTTTCTGCTATAAAATCTGTACCCTACTATATAGGTAAATGCCATCTCACCCCAAATTATAATAACTTTTAAAATAATTGCAAAAGTAATTAGAAGTAAAATAAATAGCAATAAAATAATAATAGATATCAGCTACTTTAAAATCTGCCAATTAGATATGTCTGCTTAAATAAAAACCTAGAGGACAGATAGACTACTGTAAGGTGGGATGCATCATCATTTAGGTTTTTCAATTGAAAAGACTCTTTCATCTAATACTAGTGGAGCTAGCTTCAGGGCAATTCTAAGACAAACAGCAAAAAGTAAGCAAAGTTCATAGTCGCATATGAAAACCAGTAATTCTTCAGAGAACCTGATTCCAGAATAAAGTATATAGGTTTTCAAAGTTGAAATTCAGCATTTTGAACTGAGTCTATAAATGAATTTATAATCCATCAACTTGACATAAAATTGGCAGAAGATTGTCATCTTGCTAGCCATCAATGGCATTCTTACTTATTGATGACTCCAGGCTATTTTCAAAAAGCAACCTTCCACTTTATTTCCATAATCTAACTAGCAGTTTCTTAAAATGTGAATAGCTGGGGTCTAGCCTGATTTATCCATGAAAGAAACTTGAAACTTGCTGAAATGTAGACTATTTAACATTAACTAATCTGAACCAAAAAGATACCCAGAAGATTCCTAGAATTGCCAAGGAAAAATAACTATGACTGAAAATGTATGGAATCAAGTCCTGATGACAATACAATTTTTTGATTTCCTATTTGATGTACTGTATGCCAATCTAGTGCATACATCTGGCTTTCACACACAAAGGTATTCTTAGAAATGTTCATTGTTGCTTGGCTTGCATCATGAGTTGTTCTATTCAATAATTTACCCCTGGCTGCAGTAGTGTGAGGAGGCATTCAATAAATTCTCCTTCCCCCCAATCTGTTTATAAGATCAATAGTCCATCTTGTGTTATAACTGAAAGTGGTTGCAGATATTTATAGGCAACAGGAAAAATGCTCTTCTGTGCTCCAGATTGTGTAGTACAATACGTTTCAATAAGTTAAGAAACTGACATAACTCCTGGATATACTGAGAAGATATAATTCAAAGCTGCTTAGATACACATAAGTTAACCCTGTGTTTCCCAACTTCCCATTAACTTCAACATAAGCCCTTATGTTCCACATTTCACAAATGAGCAAATTTCCTGCAAAGAGGACTTCAAATTAATCCTGAACAATTCAGTCTTCTATATTTATTGTAATACTTTGAATATTTGAAAAGGATATTAATATACATATGAAAATATCGCAAATTTGAAGATCCCAAACTCTTGCCTTATAGCCATGTGAAGTTGAGGATCAATAGTAAAGAAATTGAAGCAAAATGTAGATAGAATGTAGGCAAATACTTCAGATCTACTGCAGCTGCATTTTTTTTCTAGCTCTTAAAAAAAGAAATCTTTGTAGCTGTCAACTTTACTGACCAATTTTTCTCACTGATGGAATATAAAGTAGTATATTTATTTATGGAGCTAAGAGGAATGGTTTTAATTAAAATAAAACATTTCATCTATCTTAAATCCAAATAGACTTTCTGATGACAACATCACTTTGAATTTGATTTGGCTTGCTGAAGCAAAACCATAAGAATGAATTACTGTTATGTTCCTGGCTAGCATACCAAAATAATGATTTAAGATGCCTTACTTTCTTTCTTTGAGTAGCTTTTCTCCAATTTTAAAAAAATGAGATTCCATGTTAAAGACAAGCAAACAAAGTACTTTTAAAAGCATGACACCTGTCTACCCTCTTTATAATTTACCACCTGACATTATGCATGTATACTCATATGTACTGTAGGTTCCACAACATTCAGAAAAACTTAATTTCAAATGAAAGTGCACAGGATTGCACTAACACTGAGCAAGCCTGGATATTTTCCCAAACTTTTCATTAGGCTAGACATTATGCAGAAAGTTGGCTAGATGACCAAATCTGTTTGGTCTTAGTTTTAACATTGAATGTTAAGGACATAGAAAATTAAATTAATGAGGCCATAGAACATATGGTTGAGATTTCACATTCCACCTAAGACTCCAGGACAAAGAAATACAGAATGGAAAAAAATCAAGATTGTTGGTGGTTTTTCAAAAATGACCTCATCAATAGTTTCCCCAGTTCTAGACACATCTAGCTGAGCTTTTCAACATTCCATTTTAAGACTGCTTTGGCTGAATTATCAAGGTGTCATCCCAAGCCCACTTTAACAACATCCATCTGGATTTCAGAGTTTAGAGCTGAGAAAATATCCCGTAGACCAAGCGACATATGTTTACATATACTGTCATTTTAATCCAAATAAACATTTCAAAAGCAGTCACAACTGAAACTATAATGTAGTGAAGAGTAGTTTTATAGTTCCAATAAAAGTTGCCAGCTTCAATTTTCTCACAAACCTGCTGTTCCATCAACATCAATTGAAGCATCTTTCCTAGGGCAAATGACAATCAGGAATTTTCATAAAACCTAGAGCAGGAAGAGAATGGTGTTTCCTACTAATGCAGTTGCAATCACAATTCCTATTCCTTTTACACTTTTAATCATAAAACATCAAACAAAGTAGATATTGATCACAGTACTACTTTGTCCTCAGTTTCATCATATTTTGTATCTACACGTAATAATTAAATTTTTGATTCAGGCTAAATTCAATACTTACAGTTTGTGTCATAGTTCTTATCTTGCATACAGCCACCTGCACCATATCTGGGCAGTCTTAGAGAAAGAAACATCAACAAGCTGCACTATGTTTTTTTTTATTTAAAAGTTTTATAAACACAAGCATAGTATAAAAAAAGAAGAAGAAAACAAC
>JANHFO010006760.1:266813-279841 GCA_032468095.1 Pareas carinatus | reverse complement strand
ATTTATATGAAGCCGCTGGGTGAGATCATCTGTGGCTTTGGGGTGGAGTACCATCAGTACATTGATGATACTCAGCTATACATCTCCACCCCAGGCCACCCCAATGATGTCATGGAGGTGATGTCCCAGTGCCTTGAGACTGTGCGGATCTGGATGGGGCACAAAAGGCTCAGACTCAATCCCTCCAAGACTGAGTGGCTGTTTCTCCCGGCGTCCCGACATAGTCAGCTCACTCCATCGCTGACTATTGGGCGCAAAATATTGCCCCCCACGGAAAGGGTTCGCAATCTGGGCGTCCTCCTGGATGCACGGCTGTCCTTGGATGACCATCTGGCAGCCGTCACCAGGGGGACCTTTTACCAGGTTCACCTGGTCCGCCAGTTACGCCCCTTTCTGGATCGAGACGCTATGCACACAGTCACTCAAGCACTCGTCACAGCCCGTCTGGACTACTGTAATGCTCTCTACATGGGGCTCCCCCTGGGATGCATTCGGAGGCTTCAACTGGTACAGAATGCGGCCGTGCAGGGAATTATGGGGGCGTGGGGCTGTGCCCATGTGTCCTCTCTCCTACGTGAGCTGCACTGGTTGCCGGTGGGCTTCTGGGTGCGTTTCAAGGAGTTGATGATCACCTTTAAAGCGCTCCATGGTTTAGGGCCCAGATACGTACAGAACCGCTTTCTATCAGCTAATACCTCCCACCGACCGGTTCGCTCCCACAGAGAGGGCCGCCTCAGGGTGCCGTCGGCCAGACAATGCCGGCTGGCGAACCCCAGGGGGAGAGCCTTCTCTGTGGCAGCTCCCACCCTCTGGAATGACCTCCCCCCTGAGATTCGAATGATTCCTGACCTCCATGCTTTCTACCGTGCATTAAAAACCCACCTCTTTAGTGAGGCCGGTCTGACCTAGTCACACCCCTGGGAAATTTTTAACATTCTGTATTTTGAATTTTAATTTGGTTTTAAATTGGTTTTATTATTGGCTCTCGCAATTTTCAGCCACCTTAAATATTTTGTTTTAATTGTTCTTAAATTATGTATATTTATTTGTACATATGTTTGTTTTTACTGGCTGTACACCGCCCTGAGTCCTTTCGGGGAGAAGGGCGGTATAGAAAATAAATAAATAAATAAATAAATAAATAAATAAATAAATAAATAAATAAATAAATAAATAAGACTCCATGCGAGTGAATTTTGAGGCTCAATTTCTCTTTGAGAGGTCACCATAAACCTGTCCTAAGTATTCCTTGCCTAGTTAAACAGAACTCTATACTGTGTTGCCCCAGAACCTCTGTACCTCTCCTAGCCTCTTTTGGAGACTTGTGCTTCTGTCGGCTTCTACAAACAGCAGCAATGTAGCTCTATTTGTTGCATGCCTGGCATATTCAGAACCTGCAGGTTGCTCTAGTGTGCTTTTACGATGCCTCCCACAGCTTCATCGGCCATCACTTTGAGGACTGCTTCCTGGAATGTGATATTTTGTTTGGTCACATTTCGTTGTAAGATCTGATTTCATAGGCCACAAATGAGTCTTTCTCTGAGGTGTTCTTCAAGGGCTTTGAACTCACAGAGGCGGACAGCCTGCCGTAGTGCTGCGAGAAACTCAGTGGTTGACTCACCCGGTTGCTGTTCGCTCTGCTCAAAGACGTATCTCCATGCTATGATGGATAGCGTAGGGCTGAAGTGTTCTTGTAGCTTCTCCTTCAGTTCGTCATAGGAAACGATTTCAAGTTTCTTCAGTGCGAATAGATTTTCAGCCACATCAAATGTGGCTTGGCCGCATAAGCAGAGAAGGGTCGGCGCTTTCAGGTCATCTGCGATCTTGCTCACTCTCAGGTAGTTTTCTACCCTGGAGATGTACGATCGCCACTTTTCGGGGTGTGCAACATCGAATTCATCCAGCTTCCCAATTTTTGCCATCTTGTCTCCACTTGTTTGGTCCCTTGCTTGGCTTGCTTCTTGTCCTTTTGGTCTGTCCCACAGTATGGAGGTTTTCAGCACAATTCACTGAGTGACCATCAAGCAGCGGATCCCACCCTCGTTCACCAGTGTTAAATCCTCAGTTCAGTCAGACGACAGAGGCTCAGTCATAAAAACAGGAACATTTAATATACAAGTTAAAATAAGTAACAGCTACAACAGCCTTTATATAGTCTAACGAGACAACTCTTAACTAATCAGAACACTCCAAGTTCCCGCACTTTGTCCAGGCTGGAGACGGAGTGTCTGACCAACTCTGGATTTACCAACAGAGGCATTAATCATCCAGGAAACTTTGGAATATAATAGGGGTGATCTTGGGAGATAGGAGGAAGAGCTGCAGACTGGGCAACCAGTGTGTAAAAGATATATCATCTTGTAGAAGGTGGGAAGGTGTATGAAATATTTCAAAGAGAACCCTCCCTAGTTTTCCAGAGCATAAATGGAAAGGTAGGGAGAAATAATTTCACACTTACAAAATTCTATTAATGTAACCTTACAATAAAGACCGAGTTATTACTCCTGGTTGTGATTCTTGTTGGACTACCTTGCAGTGCTAACAAATACCCATTCCTTGCTATCAGCATTCTGCTTCCATTATCATCTCCAAAAACATTGCTATGCTTACCTCTGTTGTAAATACTTTCAAAGACATTCTTAAGGACATAAATTCTTGTTCTGTGCATATTGCATAAGGAAAGAGTCATTGGACCTAAACAAAAACCCAACTGCAGTTAACTTTACACAGGTTATTTATTCTGCCTTTACTCTGAGAAATCAAAGCAGCACTTCACTAATTTTATCTTGACAACAGGAACCTGTGGAATACTATAAGTGCAGCTGAACAACAATGACTTGCCTAAAGTCATATAGTGAGTTCTATGGTGCACTTAAGATTTGAACCTGCATCTCCTCAGATCAACTTCTTAACCATCACATTATACTACCCTGGCTTCCAGCTTGTTCTGTTCAGCAACTCTTATGAGAGCCAATAAAAATAATCTGCTGAGAATATTTTATAGCTAACTAAAATAAAGTTGATATAGTACTTACACTGACAAGTAATAAAAAATCAGAACCTATTTATGCCTTTAATGATTCAGAAAGTCAACTCTGGATAAATTACAGCAGAATCAACAAGTTTGCTTGAGCACATTATACCAGGATCATTGAGTTATTTGAGACTACATATTTTTAGATATCACATGATTGAAAATAGATCATAGGCTTTAATCAGCAAGGGGAGGGGAAGCATGAAATGATCTTCACAGATCTAGAATTTTGAGATTTTAATGAAGGTAGAGTTTCACTTCTAAATACATGGCTCTGGCAATTTAGTTAATAGTAGAGGGAATGTACTCATATATTTGCATGACTCTTAAATTTTTGAAAACATCCACTGTGGCCTAATTATTTTCATTTAAAATGCTTGTATCAACCCTTTTTTATTCACGATTCTTATCAGCCTGTTTCAGAAAGGTTTTACAGCTCCTTTGAAGATTTGTTAGGAATCATGCAAATAAAGAAAGTGTCATGTTTTCATAACGTTTGGGTCTTGGAGGCTCTTGAAAGACACAATAATTGTGAATCAAGGAATAATATGCTTCTGTGAAATGAGTTTTTAATTACTGCACTGCACTGAAATGGTTCACTGGGGCCATAAATGTCATAGCAGAATATATTGTCTAACAACCCTAACATTTTCTCTTTAATGTCGACTGAATTCCCCTCCTCAGTGGAGCTTGTGAAGTAGCAAAAATATGTTGAACTCACAGGGCTTACTTCCGATTTATAATGAGATATTTAGAACTCTAATTATATTTTCTATTTTTGTTATTATAGTATTACAAGTCCTCTTGCACTTTCTTTGCCTAATTTGCAGGATGCTGAAGATGCCGTCCTGTGTGAAGCTTCCAAAGGTGTTTTATTTTGATGAACAGGTTCATGAAGCAATGCAACAGCAATGTCAAATGAAATTGCCCCGTTGCCTTCTACTTCTTTTAGAAACCAGACAAGAGCTCTGTCCATGGAGTGTACTTCGACACAGAAGATACTTCAAGTATTTCCAGTACAAGTGTTAGAGGAATACTTTCAACAAAGCAACATAAAGTCATCACACTTCCTTGACAAGCTAAATAGCAGTCATCTCTATGGTACCAGGCATCTTGTCTAGGAGCGCACAGTCATCTCACGCAAACCTACAAGAATACATTCTGGTCATTAAGCATAATGATAAAAAGTTAAGTACACTTCCTAATTATTATGTATAATAAGATCTATCCAGTCAAGCAAAAGGAATACAATGTCAATAGCCCCATAGAATAACGATGCTGCACCTGAACGTGGATATGTACTGTCGTTTTTAAAAACCTGGAAAATTAGCTGATAGGCACTGTTTCCATGATGTATATTTTCATTTCCTTTATCCTTCAGTCACTTTAGTCAAAGAGATTTTTGAAGCACTACAAAAACCATTGCAGCCAGAAACTTTGGATGTTTTTATATTTATTTTGTACTTCAGATATCCAAATGCTGCAACACAATTAGACAGAACTGTATCAGCAAGTTTAGAAATGTATCAAAGGTTATCAATCAGCATTTTCCTCTGAAAACATTGGAGTATACTTCCAATTATTAGTTATGAACAAAAATAAAACTATCAGGGTGCAGGGTCAATAGAGGAAGAGGGAACAGAAACACATTCTTCTTGTTGTGTATGGGTGGTGTCACCTCTTGGTAATCTAATCAACCTCTTGGTATGTGACTGATGGTAATGAGATAATGGGAAATAGCAGTTTGCTGCACATTAACCCTTTAAAAAGTCAGGGTTATTTGACAAGAATGTTGCTGGTTATTTTTAGTTGACTTTAAAATGATTCACCAGAGATTTGATTTACATAAAACCTGATTAATGAGCTATCTCTGTTTAATTAGATTTAGTTCATCAACACATAAATTTCACTTTCTGTTTGTACAGACAGTTTTTGCATGTTTGAGTACATTTTCACATACACAGAACTTTATTTTATTTGATATGTTTCTAGTCCTCATGATGATAGAAAAACGAAGATTAAGAAAAAGGAAAGGTAAATTATTTAAAATAGTCTCATGGAGTTCAGCAGTCTCCTAAATCAAATTAATAAACATCTGAATGTAAGATATTTTGTAGTCCTGCTAAAAGTAGTAGTAGCAATAGTACAATATTTTATTAATAAATATATTGTATCCCCCACACACTCCAAAAACTCTGAGAGTCTTACAATACCTAAGTATATTATTAAAATAATTAAATTTAAATCACACTTTAAAAATAAAGATCTAGTGAAGTTCCTTTCTGTCAAAAATCAATCAAGTGAGCTTGGTACAGTTATCAGATACTCATGGTTAGTAAGAGAATAAAATAGGGAAGCAAAGCAAGTCCAAACAATAATAATCAATATTAAACAAAATATATGATCAATAGAAAACTCCTTTTAAAATAATTGTCAGACCATCTAGATTTCAGAACCATTATCTAGTTATCTATGTAGCCTGGAATATCACTCCTAGACATCTATTTAAGTAGAGACTATTGGTAAATGAAAGGGCATTCCTAAAGACATTTCTTTAATAGAAGTGTATCATAAGCAAGAATGGTTTCTTGTATAAATTATATATTAGGCAACAAGATGAATAAGAACACTTAGAGAGTATGGATTCTAAAGTCTCTGATATAGATATTGCAAATTGATTGGAGTATAAAGAAGAAGAAAAAGTCATACATTAAGTCACTCTGTGAGTAAGATGCACAGTCTTTAAATTTGATATAAAAATAGAAATAAATAAAATATTTGCTTATATTACTTATTGGAGTTATTTTTATAATGTATAAAAATAATCATATAGTGTATATTTTGGCATTAATCTAAAGAATATATACTTTTTTAAAACATGATTTTTTTAAAAACATGAAAACAATATGCTCTTTTATTGATGTTATGTTGAGCAGTAATGCTTTAACCTCAGTAATGACCTATAATTTCTTTTGCAAATAATCTCTTTTTTGAAAATATGTATTTAAAAAAGAAGAGGGAAATCTGTGGGCTGGCAGTGGGGTAGGGTGGGCAAAAGCACAACCACAATTGTGTAATTACAGCCCTGTCACTTTTTATGTGTATGGTTTTGATTGTACAATCACAGCTGACATCATGATTTTTCTGACCTCTTCTGCGAACACTCCTGTGTCGCATCTTAAAGCTATTTAAAAATAAGTTGAGTACTTCTCAAAACCGAGTACCATTATCTTACTCTGAACAAAAAGTAGTGAAAACATATACTTTGCTCATAAAAGTTCTGTAAGAGTATGAGTTCGTTTGTCTGTTTAATACTCAAAATCAGCAAAATTAAGGAACTGAAAATATCTGAGAATTCATAGATATGCTACATCTTAAAGGGATTAAAAATAGGCAAGCAATATGATTCTCAAACTATAATATTGCTAGTACAGTATATTGGTCTAATTGTGAAAGTAATTTGCAGCAAAGTTGAGTTGATCAAGTATATGTTGTTGGGGGGGAAAGTCTTTCCATAGGAAAAGCATATAAAATGAATGATCCTAGGGTGAACAAACTTGCATTATTCTCTTCACTCTTATTAATCAAGGATTTCACTAACACTGCTAGGCATCCAAGAGAAAAACATTAAGTGGAGATGATACTTTCAATTAACTGGAAGTGTGATCGTGCATAACTGATCGACTACAAGATAGAGTCACATTATACCAAGAAAGGCCTCCTGCTGCCAAAATCAGCACCTGGTGCTTAGATTGCAAATGAATGTCTTAGCCTTGGTCTGAATGTGTAGAAGAAATGAGTTTGCTAACCAAGAGTGAATCATAGATCCAGAAAAGCTCACTTGGAAACCTGGCTTCTCAATGAATTGTATCTGGTTTTAATATAATTTGTCAGTGATTATGCAGACTTGCAAAAGGGTAAGATGTTCACACCCAAATTATCCAGTTCAGGCCATGTCAATTCTATATCTCTCTCACACACACAAGCACAGACACCTGGAACAATCCAACAATGGAATCTCCAAGGTTTCTAAAGTAACTTCTTTCTGTTGGTTGAGTGAAACAAAGAAAAAGTAGAAGAGAATATATTTCACACCAACTCTCCATCTTGAAGAAGAAGAAAATGTTTTGAATGGAGAGATAAAGCATGCCCCTTACAAACAATATTATATTATATCTCAGACTCTCTTAATATTTGAAGTTTGAAGTTTATTTTTATTTTTATACCGCCCTTCTCCCCGAAGGGACCCAGGGCAGTGCACTTTAAAAACAACAGTAAAAAACAACAACAATAACAAAACATACAAGACAAAATTTAAAATAATTTAAAAATATATAATAGTTAATGGCCCAGAAATTTTAAAAAACAAAATATAAAACCAATTTGTACCAGATCAAAAATATAAATAGATAAAATTATTTGATTTATACATGAAGAGGGGTGTGAATCAGGCCGAACCGGCCTGAGTGAAGAGGTATGTTTTAATGGTGTTCATTTTTCTTCATTCCCATCAATAGAATGTTGAATATGAATTATATAAAAGGATCAATCAGTTCACCCCTTTTGGGCAGCTGCTGAGAATGTTGGTGACCATTCCATTCTAAGCCTTCCTTTCCTCCCCTCACCCGATCACATGTCCTACAGCAGAATATATGCAACCTGCTCAAGGCTATCCAGTATACACATGCAAGAAAACCGTATATGCGTATGTGTATCGGTGTACATATACGTATATATTACCATTATTGGAAAGACATGGGAAAGTATTTGAGAAGCTACACTTTGTGTACTTTCACTACCTTACATAACATATTTTTTACATATTGTCATAATTTTTAATACAACCCCATTCAAATTCTTGACAAATATTGGCTCATATTGTTACCTGTCTAGAGTCATGTATTTCAGATGGACAGCCATATAAATCTACTAAATAAATAAATAAGGAAATTCCATTGTAGCACTAATCTAAGCAAAATGTAGGGTTAGTTCTTAGGCTGATAAGGATTCAAGTGATGGATCTGTACATAATGAATTGAAAACACAACCATTTTAATGCAAAGAACCATGTGTTAGAAAGAATCTACCAAAGCTCTATCCTTATGTCTTAAGAAGTAAATCAGTTCTAATAGCATGTAGGAAATATGCTGAAAATTGTGTAACTCTTCCTTTCAATTCAATAAATCCTCTTAAGAATACTGTGGCCTTCATGTCTGAGAAAAGAATTAGTTTGAGTCAATTGCATAATAGCCTGGCATTAAGCACCAAAAGTAGCCACAAAAACTTGGTAAGTTAGGAAAACGCATTATAAGATATACCAGAATTATAATGTATGGCTGAAAAGAAATAGTTTTTACATTGAAGGTAGAACAAAGCACATTTTCTGACATAAGAAGAAAGAATACAGTTTACAAAGAGATTGCTAACAAAACTTTATCTCTTCTCTTTCCAAGTTAATCGTTTGTTAAAATTTCAGTTGAAGACGCTGTCCCACTAATGTGATCACTACACTTGAACAATTGTAAACTCAGGTAAAAAAAATTGAATTCTTGTAATTATAGTAAATGTTATGCCAATAAATAAAGTATAACAGGATTGAAATAATGGTCTGACTCACACAGCATGTTAAGATATTAGCTCAACTACCTCAACACATGAATATACAAACAAATATGCTTCATGGACTCTATTTATATTTATTCACACGCTCCGTATTCATGAACGCACACTTTATTGCATAAATCCCAACCTTCATTTTATATATTACAGAATGTGACATTTTTACAGTTTGTTACTGAAACAACAGTAAAGGGCTATAAGATAACTTGGTTGATCCAACAAGATATCATAAAAAGTTATCATTCTATCTCCAGCATTTCAAAATTACAGGCAGGTAGTTTTATATTGTACAACTATGGATAGGTTGTAAAAGACAATTTGACTCTCTGTTTTTTTCTTTTCTGCTGAAAGTCGAAAACAAGAATATTCCATTTTATGAGGCACCTTCCAGTATAACTTGTTAAAAAAAAGAACCAGTTTCAATGAGTTGCTTGGGGTTATTTTGAGGGTGGAAATCAAATTTAGTTAATAAAGTAAAAGGTCAAATAGGTCATCTACATTAAGATTGAGCAGCCCTCTCTCAATGGGGAAGGGAGGAGGGATACGATATCACCTATCTCCTATTTACAACACAGAACTTTCAGCAGTTCTAGGAAGGCGTCACACCATTTGCACTATTCAGGTGACCCTGAGGGCACAAGTAAACCTCCAAGTGCCCTCAACAACTCTCAGAAAGAGTGCTAATGACCAGATGAGTGCGAGGAATTTAAATCCTGCCATTCTCCACCATTCAGTCAGAACTGAAGAAGCTTCTTGAATGAGAAGCGAAATGTCTTCAAGGAAAAGACAAAGGAAGTCTAGTTGCCTTTTGAAAAAAAATACCTTTGGGACAGCCATGACCTGGATGACCGAGAATCTTCATAGACACTAAGATGGTAAAGGAAACCTATTCTGAAAAATAGGTTTGGAGAACAAGTACTTTCCAGAAAATGTTGAACATCAATTCCCTTCTCCCCTAGATATCATGATGGTAGTTTCAGTCAATCACACCTGAAAAGCAATTCTTCAGAGGGCAGGCAATCCTCGGGTAAAGAACATTTGTTGAGTGACACTATGAAAATGTGACAGTACTGAACAAAGAGATCTATGGCCAGTCCTTGAAGCTGTAACAGTTGAAGTGTCCCTGTAGTCATGTGCTTACATTTCAGATGCTTGGCAACCAGCTCAAAGTTATGACAGTTGCAGTATCCAGTAGTCATGTGATCACTATTTATTATCTTCATTGCCAGCTTCTGATGAGCAAACTCAGTGGAAAGACTGCAGGAGCTTGCAAATTGCAAGCACATGACATCACACATGATTCCGTTAACAACTGCCGGAACTGCTGTCATGAGTTGGCATGGTCACATGACATTGTACACAATTGCCACATGGGATTTGCTTAATAACTGCAACTGTCATTGTAAGTCAGCACTGTTGTGTGACATTGTGCTTTATAACTACAACACTTAGTGACAGAATTTCTGGCCCTAACTACTGTAATTAACTAAGGACTATCTGTATTATCATTTTACACCTTTTTTCATCAACTAATTATGACAACCATTATAATTACTAAAGTACTTAATAAAATTCTCCTCACTTAAAAACCTATTTTACCAGACTTTCCAATTTCACAATGTCCTTGTTTCAATCCATTCTTTTGTTTTTATTTCTAAAGGAAATGTTTCTGTGTATTTCCTCTGCAATGCAAATGAAATTTTCAAGCATACCTCCACATAGTGCTTTCCTTCTTACTGTTTATATTTCTAATAACAGCATATGTACTTATTATTCTATGAAAATAAGCAGAAAGTATATTAGAAAAGAATTTAATCAGCAAGCACATATACGATACTAAGCTATTGAAACAAACTTTACAAACAATTTTTATAATGACAATACCTGATGATTTATGTACAGTATTAATACACTACATATGGAATTAAATTACCTGACTTCATAGTACTCAGGAGGGCAGACTTTTTAAAAAATGGAATCCTGTCTAGTGGGTTACTCATATCAACTCCAAAATACTAAAAAGTGTGGAATTCCTTGGTAAACTATTAATATGAAATTAGATTTTTTATCTGCGATGAAAAAGGCAGATCAAATATAATTGTGAGTATACAGTTTTACATTTCAACAAATACATAAACACAAAGGTTTATAAACACAAGTCTTGTATACCTTCCCAATATTTGGTGTGCAAGGAGAAGCATCTGCTGCTACTGCAAGCTTAGCTTATAAAATACTAGATATAAATAATTTCCTGACATCAGCATGCATACATAGGCATACTTCTATTAGGACCATTGTATTTAATATTTTTTCCCAGTAAGGTCAAAGTATATGTACAAATATCAGCTCTCTCCCCCACCTCTATTTTATTCTCACAAAGCTCAATCTCATCCAGAATTCCAACTAATATATCTTTTCACCACACTGCCTCTCATTTCAGAGAAGAAAAATGTATAGAACCTACAGCCTGCTCCTTCCAATTACTTGGAAGGATACTACAACCTTTTCCTTTAAGGTATTCAAAAGATATTTTGAGGGACAGAGTTGACTGAATAAAGCTACTGTCTCAGCATGGATATTTGAATTTCATTTTGCTTTCTCATATGATGGTAATATGTTTTTTTTTACTGTGACTCTTAAATGTCAGAATTTGCACCTCCGCTGCTTCTATACAACCTGTCCATAATATGATACTGTCTAGCAGAAATGGATTGCAAATAGCAGGAAAAAATGCCAGTTCATGGCCATCCTTGAAAAATCCTTCAGGATTTCGCCAAGATTTTTTTTCTCCTCTGTTAGATCAGACTACACATCCCAGTGTACTTCTCTTGTGGGGTAGCATTTCTTTCATTGAAAAGTGCCTTCATCACCCCTTATTCCAACTCATTCTAGACATATATGCCCTTTGCACAATGACAACAAAAAGAGAAAATGTGACTTGAATTTAAAGAATATTGGGAAGTATTTGCAAATAGAACAGAAGGTGGCATGGCAGATCCCACTGGCATTTAGGAAGTCACTCTCAGTGGGTGTGCTTTACCAAAACCAAGGACTTTCAGTTCAGCAGATTGCAGTGCAATTCAATTGCTCCGATTGACAAGCAAGGAATTAGGATGAAGTTCACAGTGATATTTCTAGAACTGTAAACAGATTGTAATCTTCTATTGTGGAGAGATGGAGGCATAACATAACTTTATAGTTGAAACTTTGAATAATATGAGAGTCTCACTAATAAATTATAAGATTTTATAATTACCTTTTTCATTACTTTTTTATCCTCACTGATATGCTGGCAGTAAGAGTTGTTTTGTCACAATTTACATTTTCAATTCTTATAATTTTTGCATTGTAAAATTCTGAACATATTGCAGATAAGTATTATTTAGATATGTTTAGTTCTTCGCTCTCAATATAAATGAATTGTAACATGCAGGTTATTCATAGTGCATAGACATACGTAACATGTCCATTATAAATTATCTATAATTTGTTTAATCTAAAATAAATGCATTCAACTGGTGCCATTCTCAGGCAATCATTTTCTTGAAAAAGCAAGGACTTCAAATAAATTCAATTTGGTTCTTGTACCAAAAGCATAGGGCAACAAATATTTTAAAAAATATATTAATAATTTGGATATGGTCATGATTATCCATGTCCAGTACACCTGTAATTTACTACATTTTACAATAATCTTTATAAGAATAATTTTGAAACTCTTATGAAACACAAAAAAATAATATTTCTTTATAATATCTGTTGATAGATATTCAGATCAAGCAAGAATGAGGCAATTCTTCAAAGTCAAACAATAAGATATATTCCTACAAGCTGTAGTGGTGATCACTAAATTGAAAAACTTTAAAATGGAATCAGACAGTTTTATGGAGGATAATACTATCATAGGTACTAATTGTGATGGGCAAATACCTCCAATATCAGTGACATTAGTCCAGTTATCAGAAAATAATAATGCCAGAAAGCTACTGCATTATTCATAATAGTAAGAGCTGATCAGAATGAGAACAAAGTATTTGACTCCAGGATGCCTCTTCACTGTTAAGAACAGAACACTGATTGGTTAACAATTAATGTTAACTTCTTTTTAGCATTTGATTAGTTTTATTATTGCATAATTGTACAAAATTATGACATCAAAGATAAAGATATAAGAAGCACAATATGGTGTAATAAATATATACCGTATTTTTCGCACCATAAGACGCGCTCCCCCCCCCCAAAAAAAGTGGGGGGAAGTGCCTGCATCTTATGGAGCAAATACTCCCAAAAAGCGTGGAAGATCGCTCCGCTGGACGCCGGGAACGCTCCAATTCAGCCTCCAGGGCGATCCTTTGGCTTTGGAGCGTCCCGCGGA
>JANHFO010006760.1:256487-266713 GCA_032468095.1 Pareas carinatus | reverse complement strand
TCTTTTGGTGTAGGGCTTTAAACTCACCCAGATGGTTGAATGTTGATTTTCAGCTTTTTTGCGGCTTGATCCCAAGCTGCTTTTATTCTTTGCTTCTGGCTCATCTGCGGCTAAACGCTGTGAGTCCACAGCACAGCTAGGCAGACCATTTGAGGATTTCTTTCTCAGTTTCAGGGCAGTCACCACCTCCCCCAGCACTGCGGAACATCTTCCCTTCATTGCCTCTCCAGGGCAACTTGGGTTCAGTTCCAGGCATGAAACCGGACTGGTCTACCTGCTGTCTGGCAGTTCGATTCAGTTCAGCTGAGGAGTCTCCCGAGTTTGCTGCCTCGTCCACCGGAAGTCAAGAAATATTATCCTGTGTAGTCAATGGAATATCTCAATCATCAAGGTTATGGTTGTCCCAAAGGTGCTTTTCCAAAAAGGCAACTGGACTCTCTTGGTTCTTTTCTTTGAAAATGTTTCGCTTCTCATTCAAGAAGCTTCTTCGGAGAACTTCTGAGCTCCTTCAAAGAACTGAAGAAGCTTCTTGGATGAGAAGCGAAATAGTTTCAATGAAAAAAACAACAAGAAAGTTCAGTTGTCTTTGGAAAAAGCAACTTTCAGATTGTCTTGTGTTAAATCTTCCTGTACGGCAGATAATTTGATAAGAGCATGTTCTGAGGCATGACAGATGTTCTTGCTCTTATACCTATTTGTGCATCATTTTTTAAAATTAAGTAATATATATTTAACAAGAATTCAATCTTTCCTCTACAGAGCTATAAAATCCAGGTCATATTTGCTGATGTCCATCCTATTATCAGAGGGGTCTTTTCTGAAGCTGTAGCTGAAACAAAATGGATTCTCTTGTTGAAGTTTGTCAAAGGTCAAAGATGGAATCTCCCTTGGAATGTCTGTGCTTGGTGTTACATCTCCCTTTCTTAACATTTTAAAACATTGACAAATTGACCTAAAATGTATGTGTTGAAAAGTCAAGATGGCAGCCACAATTGTGTGATCACATGCACTCTACAAATATCAGTGAATACAAATGTCAATGAAACCTGAAGCTTTTCTCTTAGGTAGGATGAACAAGCCAATGAAAAACAATTTGGGGTATTATTCCCTCACATAGTGACGACTTTTGAGATTGTGCTTGCCAAACATTGGGAAGAAAAAGAGATGCCAACTGTTGAAGAATGGATCCTGAAATAGACCGAATTAGTAAGGATGGCAAAATTAAACTGCTTTGTTTATATGTTTGTTTATATATATATATATTGTTTATATTTTTTATACTGCCCTTCTCCCCAAAGGGACCCAGGGGGGTGGATAGCCATCTAAAAAACAGTCACAAAACAATACAATAACAAAAAAACACACCATTTAAAAACAATTTAAAATATGTATAAATCATGGGGCCAAAATTTAAAAAACTGGGAAAATACATCCAATTTAAAACCGGATCTAGGAATTTAAAAGGTCTAAAATATCTAAATTCTTTCATTTACCGAGAGAAAAAACAATAATAACAAAACATACAGGACGAAATTTTTAAAAATTTAAAAATATATAATAATTAATGGCCAAAAAATTAAAAACGGGAATATAAAACCAATTTGTATCGGATCAAGAATATAAATAGATAAAATTATTTGATTTACACATGGAGAGGGGTGCAAATCAGGCCAAACCAGCCTGAGTGAAGAGGTATATTTTAATGGCTTGGCGGAAAGCACACAGATCCGAGATGGTACGAATCTCTGGGGAGAGATCATTCCAGAGGGTGGGGGCTCCCACAGAGAAGTTCTCCCCCTGGGGCTCGCCAGCCGACATTGTCTGGTCGACGGCACCCTGAGGAGGCCCTCTCTGTGGGACCGCACAGGTCTGTGGGAGGTATTTGCTGGCAGAATGTGGTCATATTAATAACTGGGTCCTAAGCCATGGAGCGCCTTAAAGGTCATAACAAGCACCTTGAAGCGCACCCGGAAACCCACCGGCAACCAGTGCAGCTCGCGCAGGAGGGGGGCCACATGCACCCTACCACCAGCCCCCAACACCCCCTGCACGGTCACATTTTGTACCAGTTGGAGCTTCCGGATGCGACCCAAGGGGAGCCCCATGTAGAGAGTGTTACAGTAGTCCAGGCGGGCCGTGACGAGTGCCTGAGTGACCGTCTGCATATTGGATTCTCTATGCCAGAAAGAATCAATTTCAGACAACAATATACCAGATACCAATATATATTGGTTACCTGTGTGTCCAATCACACTTGGCCAATAAAGAATTTTGTTCTGTTCTGTTCTGTTCTGTTCTGTTCTAATGTATATATATATATAATGGTCTCTGATTGCGTGTGTGTGTGTGTGTGTGTGCGTGTGTATTGAAATAAAAAACCAGAGACCATAACATGGCACCTTTAGTTGTGATTCTATTGAATCCTCTCCTTACAACTTTTTCTCATCCTTAATATTTATTTACTTATTTTTAATCCTAAATTAAATACTACAGAGCAAAAATACATTTTGTAGATCCCATTTCCAATTAAGATGACCCATTGGAATGACATTATCTTGTTGAGCAAGTGGTTCAAACATCTAATTGTCTGTAAACATTAGCAAATTAAAAAAGAGAAAGAAAGAAAAGGACCTAATTTCAGGGCCCTGAACATAAACTGAGTGGCACAGATTGTGTTTACACTTTAACTCTCAGGATGCTTGTTTCTAAGTGTAGCAGAGCATGGTGGAAAATGTGTACCATACTATCAATACATGCAAACAATCTGTCAAGAGTTGATGTGCCTGTTCAAATTTATTTTTTAGTACATGCAGCATTCAATGCAAAATGTATTTATACGTAATGCGAAAGAGTTCAGAGTAATTTGGCCCAGAAAGAACTATTATAGGTAGAAAATGATATTAGCAGAAATGCATAATAATATCAAACCACTTTCTTTTCTGATCTCGATGCACACATTAGCCCTTCAGACAAATTCTCAAAAGCGGTTTTCATTCATAAAAAGGGGAAAACAAACTCAAATTGGTAATAAAACATTAATTAGAAAGCAAATCTACAAGAGATTTGTAATAAAATAAATAAATAAAGGATAAATATTTGATTTACAATCCAAATTTATAGCTAGGCAAGTCATTATTAGGAGAAAGACCAAAGCTGAGGTGCAACCACCGAGAAGGCCCTGATATTGGTCAGCACCTTCTTCACTTCTAAATCCTCTGAAGCACTTGTTAATTTCTGAGGAGAAAGTATAAGAATGAGATTTAATTCAGTTCATTGGCTGCTGCTTGCTGGGTCATAGGAATATTGCCAAAAAGTATCACTTTTATTTCATTATATGGAAAAGAGAACAGGCATGTTTCCTCAGCTCTAGTGCCATCTGTGTCTTAGGCTCTGTCTTAGGTTGGCTCATTGTATTTCTAAAATATTATTCTGATCTCAAACATAGCTTCTCATTTGATATATAAAATTTTGAACCATTAGAAACATTCTCATTAGAAACAATATCAAACAATCAAGCTAAACATTTACTTGCCCACAGAAACACACTAGTTAATCCTATTCATTGATCGCTGAAGCAATATTGTGAAAAAATATAAAAGCATTTACGGTATTTTGCCAAGATTATATATCCGGCTGTTGAGCAGCTAAATAAAGACTCTCTAAAACTCTGATCAAAGGCAGGGACTTTCTTTCCTCAATGTGACATTCTCCTTAGTCTCAGGCAAAACTAACCCAGAATACATTCAGTATAAAATTAAACCTCATTTTAATTATCTAGCTGCCTGTTTCCTCAGCTTAATTAACTTTTCTGAGTGCTTTTCTCCATCATATAGCAGACTGGATCTATTTTGCCTTATTCAGCATTTCATCCTTTTCTCCTTTCTCTTGGTTTCTAGGACAACGAAAGCTTTTTAAAGCCTTAATTGCTATGCCAAAGAAAGAGATACGAGATTTGAAAGACAAGTTAGAACAAAAATTGGGCAAGTGCAGCCATGCATGTTGATGAAAGAACTCTCCTGTTCTAAACAATAATCCCTTCCAGATTGCAAATTAACTGACTTGAAATATTTTATTATCTTGTTAAATAAATTCAGATTACGGAACTCAAATCCCAATCATTACAGGTCATCAAACAGTTTTGATGGTATACAAATTGACTACTACTAATAATAGTGATCAAATAAGCCTAGATTAAAATTGCACTAGGTTTACACACTCAAGCTTTTTATTCCTTCTATCCCTATAGATCCACTTGTGATTCTGAAAGTCATGAATTATATCTTGGAATACCAGATTAATTAAAGTAAATTAGAAATGCATATAATTCATATATACGTAAGAGAATAGCATTTAACCCTGAATTTCAATGAATTTTAGGTATCTGATAGGTTGTCAGCAAGTCTTTAAAAATAGAGTTGAATAAATGTTATGTTAAATCATCATTATGACAGCAAGATGCTTTACCATAAAAATAGAGTAATATGTATTTAATACATTTTATAAACCGTCTTTTAAACTCCACTTTTCTTAAGATGATATCAGTTCAGATATCACATGGGGTTTTGTTTATCAAAACTTTGCTAGTATCTCTATTTGCATTACTAATATGTTTTATAAGTCTCAGGACCTAGAAAAAGAAACAGTAGTTATAAAATCTGTCTCATTAATGAGTAGTAATACATACGGAAAGAATTCTGTACATGTGTGAGGGAGTATATATTTGAGAGGGTGTATCTGATCTAGATTGCACGTTTGTGTATGTTTTAATTTAATAATCAACCTGAATAATTAAATTGTACAAATAAGTAAGATTCCATTTTATGGCAAACCACAGAATTCAAAGCTAAACTTTTTAATATGGTAAAAGACTAATGTTGCATTTCCTCTATCAAGAGGAAGACTTATTTTTCTAAAATAATTTACTTTTAAAATGTGTCAGCTTAACTGAGAATAAAATAAGAAAGGCAGATAGGATGGAAATGATAGTGATGGTGACAATGAAGATGACGATGACGATGATGATTGGTCACAGAGTCAGCCAGACGTTTAGATTGGATTTGGCATTTTATGCAACTATTGTAGTACTAGTAATCTGCCCTTTAAAATGTGAGGGAATATTAGCTTCCTTAGAACATCTAGGGAATCTCCTCATGATTACTCAAGCATTGTGAGTCCAATGAAACACTTGAGATGAGGTTGGAGGAATTAAAAAGGGATTTTATTGCATTGATCAAGCAAGAAGTGGCATTCCTCTATTGGCAGTGTCCAGAAGATGTGGCACACCTTGCATTTAGCTGGTCCAGTTTTATACATTTTTCTACAGCCAGCCCCCAACCCTTTTATGCCCACTTTATGACCTGGCAATTCATTCTTATATGGTCACAGAACATCCTCTTTCTTGATCTGGTCACAGGTCAATCTACAGATCAATCTATAGTTACAGAACATCCCCTTTCAGTATATGGTCAATCTACAGGTCAATCTATGGTCAAGGTAACAAGACATCCTCTTTCCTTATAGAAGTCATGTAAAATTTCAAGCTCTTTTTCTTTCAAATAAATATGGAAATGGATAAGAAACCTCACAGGTATCACTTTCTTATCCCATTGTCATTTATGAATGATGTACTAAGCACCATGTATATGAAGTAG
This sequence comes from Pareas carinatus, assembly GCA_032468095.1. Lineage (NCBI taxonomy): Eukaryota > Metazoa > Chordata > Lepidosauria > Squamata > Pareidae > Pareas > Pareas carinatus. Next base: position 261,062 of record JANHFO010006760.1, on the reverse strand, counting down.
TATAAGGATAATTCCTCAGAATCACCATTGTTTTAGTTGGATGGACAAAACTCTGTCTGAAAGAAGAAAAGGGATGTCCTTTCAAAGCAGTTTCCCTTCTAAGCAATCACATGATTATTTTTTTTGCTTCTTAAACTTTGCAAGCATCTTGAAAATGCCCCATATTTTATTTCACCTCTTATGAGTGCTATGCAGTACTCCATTTCCAAGTCAATTATTGGTACTTTCCTACTCCCCCACCCCACCCCCAGCCCCGTTGCAGATTGCAAGTCAACGCTCTTGCAGAAAAACAATCCATTTCTCTCACACAAAGCGGCAATAGCTGCCTGGCCTGCTGCTTTGTTTGATTACTAGACAATATTAAATTAGCGTCTTGGTATTGCGTGTCAATTAGAACGAGGTTTTGACATCACCCGGCAAGAAGTGCCGCGACAGAGTGAAAAGGCAAGCACTTTTGTGTTTTCCTACAGTGACCTCTGTCTGAAATTCCACTAACATCTGGTTATTTACAATTCAATCTGCCTGGAATCATTCTGTTGGCTGCCGAAGCATTCTCTCAGCATCCCAGAATCAATTAAGGATGCCATAAATAAGAACATCACAGAGCAGAGGGAAGGAACGTTGAATTATTTGTGAGACTTGTCCAGCAGCATTCGATTTGTCCAAAGTAAACATTAACAGCACTAGTACCTAATTGTCTCCAGCTGCCTGAAACAATTCTCTACCCTTGCCAAAAATCACTATTTGAAAGTAGGCTTTGGAATAAAAATCAAATGAGAGGCGGGTGTTAAAATGGAGAAGAAGGAACTTTTGATCTTTTTCTCCTTTCCTTTGGGGCTTCCGTAGCACTGAGTGGACCATTGCAGCTATGTCCTTACTCAGTAGAGGAGCGAACATTATTGAGTGGAGTAAATCAGCAAGGATGAATCCCAGCAAAAGCAGCTGTCATGGTGTGCGCTCCAATGCACAGGGCTGCAGACACACTGGCAAAATCTCTGATTATCAGTTAACTGAAAGTTATAAGTAAGAGATAGTCAAAGGCGGTGGGGAAAAATAGCACACTTTTTTTAAACCGAGTTGAGTATAATCATTTTGAGGTGGGGATCAATTTTGTTCTGATTAATACAATTAAATATCTTTTGGTTTAAGAACTTCCCAAGCAAATTATGAATTTTTAGTGTTTCAGCTGACGTTCAGTAACTGATTTTCTTGGGGGTGAGGAAGTTGTTTTTCACATTGACCAAAGCTACCCAATAGAAAAAATCCATTGATTTTGTCTAAACGCAGCAGCAGCAGCATCTGCTGACGCTATTAACAACTTATTGAATATGTTCAGTCAAGTCAGCTTTACATCCATTCTGTCCCTATTAGCAGTGAAAATACAATAAAACTTCAGAATTTGAGAAAATAAGAAAAAGCAAAAGAGGCTGAGAAAAATAAATCAGCCCTCAAAAAACACCTAAAGTTGTTTTTTTTACTGCTATTATACAGCTGTGTTCTATTTAGTGAACACTTTTATAGCCAATTCATTTACATTTGTCTGATGACATCATGTTCAGTGCAGCATTTGAACTTGTTTAAGGTGGAGGCCTTGGTGCTCTCTGAGATGAGCTTTTTTTCCTGCACACGTTTTGTTACCTGACTATTAAAAAAGTGCTAGAAGGAAGCAGGATGATTTGCTCTCTGTTTGTATACAGTAGCTTGTCCCATCAGTATTGGTTTTCTTTAATGTGCTGTTTGGTGTGGGACACATTGGTACACTTGGGCTTTGTACCAAAAAGTAAAGGTAAGCAGTCAGAACTGAATGTTAGAGTGTCAAGTCAGTTATAAATATCCAGTGGTCTTTCAAAACTAAGTGACAAAGTTATATATATATATATGTAATGTATTAAGCTTAACATTGTTCCGCTTAGACATTGCCCTAAAGTAGTTGAAGTCTGAGCAGGCTCAGACTGCCTGTCTCCAGGGGTTGCTAGCACGGGAAAAGTCTGATTGCCTATTGGCTGCCTCCTAGAGGCCATTCTGTATATAACTCAGTTGCAAAGCAGTATTGCTGGCTTCATACATGTTTCTGCTTGGTGTATGATATACCTTTGCTTCTCTGCAATAAACCTGATATTCTCTTCGCAATCTGTCTCTTCAATGCCTAAAAAACCAAGAATACAACAATATACATTTCACAATATCATTGTCAAGACCTGCAATTTTTATTCAGAATAAGTATAATTCCAAAATGTTTGTGCTGGCATTTCAATGGTTTGTTTTTTTTTAATGTGCAACAGGTTTCTTAAAAAAAACCACCACAGCATGCATAAATACCAAATGGCTGTCATTGTAGGTGCAGGTCAGACATTTCATAGAAATGCAAAGTGATAAGACAAAATGATTTGCCTAAGAACCTGACAATACAAGGCAGAGATGTATAGAAGCCAGAACCATAGCAAAACATAACCACTCTTTGTTAACAGCACACATTTTTCCTAATGCTCTTCTCTCTGTCTTTCAGGATCATCTGTCCCCACAATTCACGCCTGAAGCCCTTAGCCAACTTTCATTCTCCCAATTTCCTATTTCTGTTGAATTGCCTTCAGGCACTTCCTACTACATTTCTTTTTTTTACAGGGCAGGCAAATGGGAATGTTTAAAAGTAAAACATTGGCCTCCAGTTGTTAACTTTCTGGCATCAGAAGTACTCATTTTTAACACTGGCGTTTTTCCCAACAAGCTGAGATGCAATACTCTTTGCCAAAGGACTATGCAATTTAAGATCTCAGACAGTTTTATAAAGATTAATACACAGGTGAATTACACGTCTATACCGACAAGCTTGATACAGACAGTGGAGAGGTTATCCAAGATGCTGAATCACTAACTAAGCCATTTTACCTGTATAGCTTTTACTATTAGTATTACTATTGTTTTTTTGGCCACTCTCTTCAAGTTCTATTCAGTCAATAATTCACTCGGCCAAAACCTCCTGGGTCTTCAGCAAGGCTCTAAAAACTTGGCTTTTCCCTCTTGGCAAATGGCCAGGATGACAAATGAGTTGGTGTGCTGAAACTGTCATTTTGATTTTATTCCCGTGGATGTGATTGGTTTTAATTGTAATGTTGTTTTGCTTTGGTTTTATTGATATATGCTGCCAACCGTGATCTGGTGTGCTGAGCAACTATGTACTAAAAAAGAAAATCTTCTAAATAAATAAGTTTATTTAACCTTTCTAAGATGAATAAAGAGAGGAGCATCTCCTTTCCATTTGTTTATTTATTTAGGGATGAATGTTGGCTGTAGTATTCTTGACCTTCAGAGGCTGGTATATTTAGAATGACAGATGAAAAAAGGAAAAAGCAAAGAAAAAGAAAACAAATAATTGAAAATAATAAGATAATTTAATACGATACCTGTTTGCCCTTGTAAGAGGTGTACAATCAGACTCACTAATATCTATTACAGGTATGTTTTTCTTAGTGTATAAGTCCATGAGTCCTTACTTGTATATATGCAGAGAATCCTATAAACCAGCTTCAACACCATTTTTAAAGACTTTTTGCCTATCAGATTGTTATTACTCAAATCATAGCAGCCATAATTGTACAAAATGTCATCTAAATTATTTGCCAATTTATATATAGTAGACAATACACATGTTACATCATGATTATTCCAAAACTTTTAAAATTTGTAGTTAACAATTTTCAGCAATCAGATTAACAAATTAAAGCTTCAAAAATTAGACTAGCTCTTAAATCCTAAGGGTGCTGTTTGTAGAGATGTTTAACCATGAATTGTGACCAATTATAATTCATACATCTTAAAACCCAAAGTGTATAACATGTATTAGCAAATATTTTGGTTTGCTAGGCACATCTGGACTATTTGGAGCATGTTATGGTAGAGTTATCATAAAATGTGCTATTAGGGAAAACTGCCTATTCAGAAAATGCCAGTTGTCATAACCAGTCTGTGTCTCACACATAATCACACATGCACACACATGGACACATACATAAATAACCACAAGATAAATACAGGGAGTCGACTTACAGCTGGTTGCTTAGCGACTGTTCAGACTTACAATAGATTTTTCCAGGGTTATTCACTGCCTGGATTCAACATTCTAATGGCTGACCCCCCTCCTCTGCCATAGTCACATTTTAGTGCACTTGCCAATGAGCCTGTATGTACAGCCTTTTGCAGAATCCTGTGGTCATGTGACCATGATTTGTGATATTTTTTTGTACCTTAAAGACAATAGATTAACAACTGTGGCGTTTCACTTAATGACCACTGCAAAATGGTCATAAAATCAGGAACTATTACAATTTACAACCATAATTCCAGGGTCAACTATAGTCATAATTCAAGGATTAACTGTCGGCTTGTCTCAACCATAATCCCTGCCACTGATCTTTGAAGGATCTTGCTTTGAGGTTAGAAAAAAGCATTGTACTTCATTTGTTTTATTGTCTATGGATGTCTACTCCTGGACTTACCTATTGTTGTTGTTGTTGTTATTGCAGTTGTTGTTGTTGTTGTTATTATTATTATTATTATTATTATTATTATTATTATTAT
>JANHFO010006760.1:208587-220388 GCA_032468095.1 Pareas carinatus | reverse complement strand
CACCTCAACCATTGTTCAAATGCATCACCAGGATTAGGTGGAGATTGTTCGTGATCCATTATTTTTTCTTCTTTTATGAATTCCAATCTGTTTTCTCTAAACATTCAAATTTTAATCCATTTTATTTTTTTTCCTTCCGGTATCAATTCCTGAATTTTAGTCCCTAATTTTTAAAACTTGATTTTTTTTTTTAGGATTTCAAATCCGTTTGTTGTTTCAGATTTCCTCTATTTTTGGTCTTGCAAAGTGATGGGTCAATTAGTTAGCTTTAAGTTGATTATACTCAAATTATTCTTGGAAATGGTCTCTTTAGATTTCCAGAGGTGGTTCTTTCTATTTTGTTTTTATTCGCCATTTTCTTCCATAGAATGTTCCTCCCCGTGCGTGCCAGATCGCCGCTTTTTAGTCATTATGGAGAACCAATTTTAAATCACCCCTTATCGAGCAAATTTGTAGAGGGGAGTACCTTTCTAAATTCATTTTCCTCTTGACTAGTGACTTAATATTTAAATTTAGTCTCTCACCCAGCTGTCTGTTGTTTCTTGGGTTTCCTCCGTCTTGCTGTTAGTTTCAGACTACTCTACGGTCCTGACTTCAATGGTGACAAGCGCCTCTTTGTCCACCCGGCAAAAAAGGGACAAAACAGAGCTGCGAATGTATCGCCCACTGCCTGGTATTGCCCTCTGTTGCCCCCTCTCTTTGAACACCCCTCCAAGTTGTCCTAGAGCCTCTCGTGACCCCCAAAACAGTGAAGAAGGGGACTTCGGCCACCGGGGTTTGGGCAGCCTCATCTCTGCTCAGTCAGGACCAGAACCAGAAGTCGTCATAACTCTAACAGGGTAGTCATTAAGCAAGTTCTACCTGTATATCTATGACTATTCCTAATATTAGTTAATCCTATTCCAACTGGTAATTTTTAAATTTTCACATTTCAGGATGTGAGTGCTGGCAACAGTGTTAATCCTTCTTCCCTAGAAAGTAGTTTCAGAGCTGATCGGCCTACAACATTACCTCTGGTAAGTTTATTTTTTAATAGAAAAACATTTATAGTGGAAAACTACATTAGAAATAGCTTTTTTATAAAATAAAATAAAATATTTTATTAATTCCATTTACGTACTAGAATTTCTATAGTTTCTGAAGGCTCTGAGTGGCTTATGTCCTGCAACAGCAATTTAATTACTATCAAAAAAATGTCAGCAGACATTTACTGGATGGCTTATTCAGGGTAGGTAGGTTAATTTTCATTGTCCCCAAACATTTTCTGAATCTCCATACCTTCAAAACTTTTTGGAAGTACAACATTGAGAATGTGGTGTGGATATCCAGAAAAAGCTGTCCTGCAGAAAGAGACCATAGTTAAACATCACAGTTACTGGATTACTAGAGATGGCATTCCCTTTGATGGAGTACACTTAATAAAATTTCTCTCCCAATTGTTCTTGCATGGGCAAATTCAACCTAAGAAGGTGAAGATTTGAGATATAGTCAAGTTTCGAGGCATGAAGAGCATATTAAAATATTCAGCCATGAGATGACAAAAGCATGAATTATTTTTATTTTTTAGTCTTCTATGCTGCCCATCTCACCAATTGACAGAAAAGAACACAACTGATATACATTAATTTACAGAGACACGAAATTTACCCTATATAATCTGTATGCATACACACATTCACATATCGTATTACATCGATTATAAGACGTGTGTTTCTTCGTATTTTGGTGTCTCTGTATTCATGATGTGTCTTATATGTGGCCAGCAGGGGGCGACCTTCTTGCCACCGCCAAGTCTCTCCTGCATTTTATAATCGGTGGCATCAAATAATCAATGTAATATGGTATATAGTTAGGCCTCCAAATCAAAAATGACATGTGATGATTCTTTCCAACTAAGTTCTTTATTGTTTACATACCTATAAGAAACTTAAGAAACTAATCACTCTACTGTCAGCATCTACCATACATTCAGAGAACTATTAGGGAGAGGCAGTTTTCACCTGCTTCTTATTCCTCTGGAATGCACCTCCTGCCACCTGAGAATCCAGCCTATTGCATACCATCACAGAAACAATAATATTAAGTAACATCTGCACAACTCTTCAAGCTCTAATATTCCTTCCCATCAATTTCAAAGATGTAAAAAAAATTATATTATCTGCAAACTAAATTATTGGAAAAGCATGGCTTGATGAAAATCAATTTATGCACCTGGAAGCTTACTCTTCCATCTACAGTTTTAATGTTCTACTCATTAGACTAAGATACACTTTGACTGCAATTGCAGAAACAGGGCTGCACAATATTTTTCAGGCTGAAAGCCACCTTCAACTTTGACTGATATGCTGGAGAACACACAACAGTAGGCGGGATTAGAGGGGGGAAACTAAGCAAATATAATTAAAATTCAAGTAATTAAATGTATTACATTTAATGTATGTTAATTAAATATGTACATTTTATTTATAACATTTAACATTACAAGTTGGTAGTATTTTTAGGGTAGTTTTGGGAAACGATGTCCTGAAACCTCAAGTTGTTATATCCCTATTGTATTTATGTAATTAGCAGCAAGCTTCTCTGTTTTATGGAACATGTCTGGATAGGCATAAGTTGGTCTCTACTGAGAACATTCTTATTGTCATTCTTTTCAACTATGCGAGTACAAAGAAAAATAACAAACTGATACTAAATATTTAATTGGCATTTCTGATACATTGACCCTTTCCAGGATTTCAATCATGATTTCTCTGAATTGGATGGCATCATACAGAGACGTAGACAAGAGATGGAAGAATCCAGCAGCACTGGTTCTCAAACTCCAGAATTGGAACACTTTCAAGGTTTGGCATTTTAAAAATTGTTTCTCGACTATCCTAAAACACAACCGTTTAGTCTAGACATTTCAGCAAAGAATGGAGAATGCAAACATTGTTTTAGATGTAGCAAAGTACTTCACTGGCTTTTATTGGTCTTTAAACTATTCAAATGGCCTACACTTGCTTTTAGTATATTTTCTTCTTCTTCAACAGATTATCATGAGTCTGATAACCAGTCTCATTTCATAAGTTCCAAGACAGACACAAAAGCTGTCCACAAAGATGTACAGTCTAAATGTCAGCGTGTTGATCAAATCAGGAATGTTTCAGGAAACAGTAAGTAAATCTTGTTGTATTTGTTCGAGTTGTCCCATAACTGTACTTAGAATTGTACATTTTTCTCTTTGTCAGATGTTGATTGGTTCACTGCAGTCTTTCCATTGATGGATTGGTAGAAACTATCCTGATTTGACTAAAATTGGAGCTTCTGCCTATAGGGTGCAATTAAAATTTTGTATTTGCTGATCTTCTTGCCAATGAGTGTTATTTACTGCTTTATTATTTCCAGTGCTTCCTTGATCTTCTTTGTTTCTAGGTGGTGTTTCTTGGTGTTAGGCATACTTTGATGGTCTTCATCTTCTTTTTTCATTTGTTCTAGCTTGCTTGCATCTGATCTTAGCATGCTGATCTTATTTTTCAATCTAATCTTTATATATTATTGGTGGATTTTTAAAGTATTTTGATATATCAGATTGTTATTTAATTCGATTTTGAAGTAGAGTTCTCTAGATTGAAAAGAATTGATAAGGTATATGAATGTATATGGAAAATGTTGGCAAGTGAGACATGAGACATAGGGGGAAAATACCTAATTTATAGCTGTGAGAATAACATAAAAGAGCTGTGACTTCCCATGTAGTCTCCCAATTTCCTTTAGTTTATAGCAGGGAGTCTGCATATGCCTGCAGATCAATTTCTTAACCACAGACTGTAGCCTTGAGTATTTTTGGAATCCCTTTCTTTGTCTCGTTATTCTGAAAATATTTCCATTCAGATCAGTTTACATCTTAGAATGCATCTCCCATATGGTGAGAGAACCTAATCTGACTGATATTAATCATATATTTAAGCTACAAATTTTAATCAAGGCTTTCTGAGATATAAAAGTTTCCAGTTTTACCATTTTCATGCCGCACAATAGACAAAGCTTGTTAACCTTCATTAATCAGCATTAAACTACAACTTACATCAACATACTTGTACAATATATTTCATAGGTGAGAAGGAAAAGAGCAGTCACTTTGAATCTCCTTGTTATTTTGCATTTCTAATCTCCCATTATTGTATATGTTTAGCTGTAGTCTTTTCACAGGCTTGATTAATTTTTCCTTTTATCTCATAGTTTCTTCAGGAATCCTTGGATCATTGGACAGAATGAATGTTCAGTTATTTTTGTCAGTGACTCACATACTCGTTGTTTATGCGATTCTGTAAGTGTGTAGAACCATTTCCTCAAATTGCAAAACTAAGCATAGGGCTGAGAGCATCTTTCCTGGGATATATTCTGAAAGTTGGATATGCAGTGGCTAAATAAATGGTTTCTGAATTTCTTTTTCCTACTTGCTGCACACAAATAAAGATCTGAATATGTTCCACTGTAAACGTTTTCACTGGGGAAAATGGAGGGAGAAAAATGCGATCTGTCTAAATTACTCAGAGTTGTGTTGTATGGATAACAAGCTTATCTAGTTTCCAAAAGCATTTTGCCAGACTCCTGGAGGTAACTGAAAAGAAGATTGATAGATATTTTCAAGGTTTATGGGCAAAGAACAGCAGGCAGGAACATTGCAAACCAAGTAGCAGATAAGGGGATTGATAAAGCAGAGAAAATTTCTGAGGAAACCGCATTGAATAGGGCAAGTATATGATCCAGGCTATTCAGGAATGGAGCAGACAAGAGCCCAGCTCTCTAAGATGTGCTTTCCTTGTTGGTTCCATGAAAACTTTTTTCTTTTCACATTGAGGCTCTCTTAAGAAACATTAACTCCAACCTCGTCCTGAATGTCTATTTACACCTGGGGTGGGAAATGATGGTCTTTTTATAACTTGTGAACTCCAACTTCCAGAATTCCTGAACCACCATGCAGGCTCAGGAATTCTGGGAGTTGAAATCCACAAGTCTTAAAAGAACCTTCATTCTTTTGGTTTACACCGATGAGCTGGGCTAAAGTTAATGCAACCTAATTTAGTGTGACGGGAGCTTTGATATTGTAATAGGTATTCTGTATTACAAGTGAGTTTATCTTATGGGGGCAGTCACCTGTTTGATGTTCTTTTTTCCTTCTATATCTCTCTTGCAGTGTATTTTTCCTCATTTGTTCCACATTTTATATGCAATATAAAGTTCATCGTTTGGAAGAGCAACTTGTATCCATGGCTTCTACTGTGGATATAAATGAGTAAGGCTACTCTTTGTTTAAATGTGATATCCTTTGTATTCTTTTGATTATGCTTCACCATCTTTCCTGGCTGTAGGGTGATCATATTATAGAACCTCCACTTTTTTTTTCAAATAAACTTAAAAACAAGAAAGGTGATGTAAACTAGCTGAGATTCTGATATCCACTTCTCACAGTCATCAAATACAAATAGGGCATGGAAACTTGAGAAATATACTGCTTATGATTCTAGAGATAAGTCATCTGAGTAATAGGTTTTCCAAGAAATCCTTGGGGAGAGACTTTATCAAAAGTCTGAAAGTCCTAGCCTGGCAGAATATATCTTCCTTGTTATAACATAGAACAACACTACAGCTGATTTCTTTTGCCTTTGCATTAACTATTTTAACTCATCCATTAATGGTTTTAATAGTCATGCCGTTATTGACTCGCAATGGGCTTGTGCTTCCACATTCAAGCTGTTGAAGAATCTGGCTGTTCTTGTTCTGACCCGACTTCCCACAACACAGGCTCAGGAACAAAGGGTTAAACTTCCCCTTTGTTTACAATCACCAGCAATTGGTCCCTTAGGGCTTACAGTCTGTGAAGCAAGCTTTCTCTTCTCTGCAAACAGCTGCAATCAGAGACCTCAATAGTTTCGTGCAACAGACACACATGCACACACACCTACTGGGGAGAGCACTTCAGCTTGCAGCGCAGCAAGATGCTAACAGAGAATTCTACCAGTTCCAAACCACAATGCAGGAATTCTAAACAGTTCATTGGCAGGGAGACGAATAGTTGTCAGCTACAACTATTTGTCTCTGCTCTTTGCTTTTATTCCCCCACCTGGACACCTGAAACTGTTTTCTCAAAAATTTGGACTAGATAGTCTCATAGTCAATTACACCTGCATCACATAACACCTGAGCTATGAGGTTAACAATAAATATATGAATTCAATAAGGGTGTTATTGAACTTTCTGGCTTTGAAAAATGTCATAATAGCTATAGTGCTCTTTTGGCCATTTTTAATACCATAAGCAATATGAACTTTAAACTAATTTGTTGAATGAAAAATCATACCCAGTTGTTTAAAGTAGTTGCTCTACAAAAGCTGTTTATTTACTATGCACCTTAACTATATTTTAATTTTTTTAGAGAAAATCATAATCCTTGTTTTACCAAATGTATTTGCAACTATCAGTCTCTACAGTAAAGAATTCAGGTCTAAAGTGGCCTCTCCTTTCTTTGATCAAACAAGAATTTCTGCATATATAACACTGACATCATGCCTGTGAAAATGGCAGTAGAAATTCTATTTTAGTTAAAAATGCAACTGTATTTAACTTGATTAATAATGTGCCATTAAATCACTGTTGACTCTTAGCAACCCCATTGATAGATTTTCTCTGGGATAGTTTTGCCCTAATTGGGTCTTTCAAGTCTATCAATAAGTTATTTTAATTTACAAAAGGTAAATATAAGCATAACAAGGATATATCCTTGTTTAATTCATTTTCTAGCGAACTATTCCTGAGATAGTTGTATGAATTGTCCCTAATCTTTTTCTCCTTTTCAAGGGAACATATATCATTCAAGAATATGTCAAGATCAGAACAAATATTATGACACGAATGTACCTTGCTTATAGGAGTCTTGTATCATGAAGTTGCTATTCTCAGTGTACATCAGATTAAGGAATAAACTTCCTTTTTCTGCTGTGTTCCTGTTTTTGTTATTTGATTAAGTGTTTAATTTATTCCCTCTGTAGATATATGCTGTTTCACTTTCTCAACCCTCACCTGTCTCTGTTTCAGATATTCAATGCAAGGTGGTTTGGGATATCACCAAAAATTTAATGTTGATGGTCTGTATGCAGAGATAACAGCTAATCTAATCAAACTCGAAAAGGTAACTGGGAAGAATTGCTAAACTTACAAAAAGCAAAAATAATACGGAGACTCATGAACATAAAGATGGAGTTGAGATTTATTGGGGTGACAAGAAAGTTGGTTAAGTGTCATTTAACTGGAAAGTACAAAAGAGGGCAGAGGTTTGAGATCCTTCATGGTTGTGGAGAGGATATTTTGGTAGGGATAGCTTGCTTAAAAAGCCACATAATGAAGAATGCTAATAAAACTTTCTAAGATAATTTCTATAAAATTCTTAGAAGTTTCTCATCCACCTCCCTCTCCCCGCTCGATTAGGCAAAAAATTACCCTCAGAAATATGATTCTTTTAAATTTTGTCTGTACCCAATATTGTATACCAATAATGGCAAACTAATGTCACATGTGTCAAAGGTGACATTTGACACCAGCATTTTCCAACATCCAACAACTATTCTTGAAAAAAGCCCCATTCTCATTCAATTTTTGGAGGCTATGGAGTCCACATAAGAATGGGATATGCTCTCGATGCTGTCTTTTGTTTGATGAGGATGACATTCCAACAGAATCAAGTTAGACATTTTCTGAATGTTTGACATTCTAACCCCAAAACCTTTGCCATTACTGCTGAATACCAATAAAATTCTGATCCTGAAAACAGTAATCCTTCTTCACAGACTTGAAAATATCCAGTTAAAGCCTTTTGGGTCTTTTCAGTTAATCTACTTTTCAGGTCAGCTTATATATACTGTAGCCTTACTTGCATAATGTCCTTTCCTATGCTATAGACTTATATGAGCATCTACTGGGCAACCTGAGAAGCCAATTATACAATTCATAGCATTTTTTGTAATGATGAAGTCACTTTTCTTCAAATGTTGTAACAAGACACCTTGTTCATAGACACACATTGTACTAAGAGGAGCCCAGAGAGGGCTAAGGACTGTTGATCTAAATCACTGCTGTAGAATTAATAAGCTAGACAAAATAGTTTTAAAAAGGTAACCCACAATGTTATGAATTTACCCAGACTGAGTCACAGTGAAAGTATTCCATTTTAGGTATGATGCATATTGAATAGTTCATCTCTTTTCCATGTAGCAGCTAGCTTTATCTATATAATGTATGTTTTTTTTGTTTCTCCTAGATACAAAGCAATTTGCAGAAATTACTTGAAGACAGTAAGTGAGCTCTCTGTTGCCTTTGGATTACTTCATTCCCACTTCATTTTTTCTCTAGATAAGCAACACTGAAGATAACATCAGACTTAGCCAATCAAGTTATGTGTAATAGAGCTCAGTTCAAATTCACAGCTCTTGTGCAATAGCATCTATTTTCCCAGAGGACAATCCATTTCCTTTTCTACACTGGTATATGATGAATAACTGAAAGGATCAACTCACACCTTATTATTATCTTGCTTACCATAATTCCATTCTTTGGAACTGGCTGTATTTTAGATAACCAATATGAGTATATACAATTTGCTGTGCAACTATGCCTGGAAAACTTTACAGTTTGTATATGCTTGTATTTGAAACATTCTATTTTCCTTTTTTTTCCGTATCCAGACAAGAAGAAAAGTCTGAGCATATCCAGAATGGCATTAACTGGACTCTATAAACTTAATTTTGTGAATTAGTTAGGCTTTTGATTTGATCAAGTTCTTTCTGGTTGGATCTGGCATGTTTCTACAGAATTGCCAAATAGAATCTGTCCTGCATTCTCAGCTGCAATTAAGTATTTGTTCCTGTTTTACACAGCATCATGGATGCACACATGCATGTACACCCACAAACTCCAAAGCCTTCATTGGTAAAGTTTTCTGTCATATTCAGGTACAATTAAAGCACATCAGAGAACTTTTCAAATAAAATTTGACAATCCTGATTCCATAGAGTTGTTCCAGACTAAGTAATACATTGAGTCATGTGAAATTAATCAGTGTGTGTGTGTTTCAGTGATTGTTGACTCCTGTCAACTGGACTATCCCTGCAGTTTTCTTGGCAGAGTTTCTGAAATGGTTTGGCTTTGCCTCTTTCTTAGGACTGAGAGAAAGAGATTGTCCTATGGTCATCCAGCTGGCATTGTGCCTAATGTGAGACTAGAACTCATGGACCTCTGGCTTCCATCCCAGTGCCTTAACCACTATACTGAACTGCCTATCCTTAGACCTTATTATAATGGTTTTAGTGGGTCACTAATATAGACATTTGGATAAGTTATAGCCCTAATTTTTACTGGAACTTAGATGGGTTGGGAATATTTCACCCAATAAATGAGTTAATTTAGGTGGCCTGAAATATGTGCATTCCTATTATACAATCGATATAATGTTTTTAGATAAAACACCATAGTCAGCCGCAAAACAAAAGTGGAAGATCAGATGCTAATATAGACTTCATTATAGGAGTCAGGATTATTCCAACCAGACCAATTGATAAACTTGTAAATTTGACATACTTTAAGTTAATTATAAGCCAAGGTTTTTTACTTTTTACTGTATCAAACTCTTTATTTTCCCTTTATTTTAGGTATACTGTGTATCTTACTGTATTTAGGTACTGCAATCTATCATATTTGTATTAGAATTTTCATTTCATTCCTTCTTTTGGAAACATGGCTAATTCATGAGTTCAACAAGTGATGAAATAATGTGCAATATTAGTCCATACCATTTTATTAGAAAGCCATGATTTTTCCATTAGAAAATTTTTTCTATATAAGAGAAGCATCTTACTGGTGATTTGACTCTTTTCACCTCTCAAATGAGTTAGATCGCATTAATGCTATTTAAAATATACTATATCTGTAAATAAGAGGCATTCTGCTTATATAGCAGAGATGTTAATTGTAATCATTTCTATGAAATGTAATTTATGTATTTAAAATAAACTATTTCTGAATGTATACTGAATGCATTTTTTTCAAAGAACCTTGATCAGAGGTCAGTTTTGCATAGTGGGATTCAAAGGAACAGTTTCAATACAGCAGTGGAAAGAACTATGAAACAAGCTTTTAAAAAACCATGCCAAGCGATGGTTGGAAAGAGAACTAGTATAAAATGTTTTACAGATGGTATACAACTCCATAAATAATTGTCAAAGTATACAAATCAAAGTAATAAATATGAGGAATGTCGTAAAACAAAAGAAACATATCTTATGGGCATGCAAGGAAACAAAAGAACTGGAAAAATATACATAGTTACCTAGAAAATTGTGGGGATAAAATTTACAATGGAAGTTTCTTTCATTCAGTATGATTCCAGAACCTATCAAAAAGGCATACCATAATTTAGTAACACTCTTATTCATGATTGTGAGGATTAACTTTGCACAAAGAAGGAGGAAGTCAGAAATTAAATACCTTTATTATTTTTAGGGGTGTTTTATTATTTTTTAAATATTTATGAATAATAGTGGAGCTTTAGGCTTTAAACTCAAAAAATCATACTATTTGATATTGTAAAAATAATATATCCCGTTTGGAACCCTTATTGTCATATTGAGAATAGTTACACAATTTCAATCATTACCTGTTAATAAATTATATCTTTTTGAAATTATACATTTGCTTTAAATAAAAGAATTGTAACAAGGCATCATCATCATCCATTCGAAGTACTGGTGATATATACTTTTTAGATGAGGGAAATATGTATCTGTATTTGTATATTTGCATTCACAATTCCATTGTTAAATAAAGAATTTTAATATAGAAAAAAGGGGGGTGTAATGGACTAGATAACAGCTGGGGAAGATACAGCTTCTTTAAGGAATCTCTGCAAAGGGATAAAAAGGAGGAAATGGGTCAGGCCCAGGATATTGTATGAGAGAACTTGATCTGAATGAGATAGCAGCAGCCAATGCTTTTTTGAAGCTCCTGACTCTCAATCACATAGTTCCCTTAGCAACCAGACCTAATCAAGGTCACTAAACGAGGACTGCCTGTATTACTTTGTACCTCAACCTGTATCTATGTCATCATCCTCAAAGTCAGTATCCCAGTGGCTAGCCGTCTATGCACAACCTAGGATGAAAACTATCATTCCGTTTAGTAGCAATATAAAATGCATCAAACTTTGAATAGGGTATTTTCCAAGTGAGAACCATGGACAATTGCCATGGGTGTCGTAACTATCACTGTAAAAAAATATGCTTAGAACATTACGATTCTTGCATCACTTAAAAAAATGTTTAGATGTCAGACTAGCTTTCATCTTATCTAGTCATGCTTGATAAAATCTCAAAAGCTTAAAGCATGACTCAAACAATTTCTAATAGCTTCAAATGTTCATTTTGTTCCCTTTTACCATTCAAAGCGAAATAAAGGTGGACAGAACAGAGCTGAGTTTACTTAATCTGAGTACTTTTATCAGAATTTAACTTTTCTTGGCATATTAAGATTTTTAAAAAACAAGTTGGATCATAGAAACATGGTATGAGTAAAGAATGATGAACCGTTTTCCCCATCTTAGCATTGCAATGCCTTTCACTTAATTAGGCTTTATTAAGTTAATACAAGTTGACTGACCAGCCCTTGAATTCTTTGCAGATTCCCAGTAAGCCCATTATCTATATATATAAAAATGGAATGACATGTTTGTTCCTGGTAGGTAATCTAGAAAAGTACTGCACGCATTCACTCCA
>JANHFO010006760.1:193310-208225 GCA_032468095.1 Pareas carinatus | reverse complement strand
AGACATTGCATTTCCGCCCCAGGCACTTCAAGCACCCCCAAACTGAGCCACAGCAACGCGTGGCCGGGTCAGCTAGTCTTTTCATAAGGAAATCAAAGAGTAAATCTTTCTCTTTCTCCTACATGCCAGGATTCCAGCAAAACTAAACTGAAATGGAAGCAAGCAGATTACGTAAGACTTTATTTGCAAAATGTGTACACTATCACTATCATTATACACTTAACACATAGGCGTGGCATATTAAAGAATTTCAGAGCTTTAACAGAGGCAGACACACCCTCCTATAAGCCTCTATCCTACTAGATGATTTATACTATAGGTCTTGAGGTTCCCAGCCAACATTACCTATTGATCATTCTTCTTGAAAAACTTATTGGTGAAGGTATCACTTTACCACACATGCTTGACACTACCATATTGCTTTTTGATTACTGGCCAACCACTGCCTCATGTCCTATTCCATGTTTTCAGTGTTAATTTATTTATTATTTATTTATAAAGATTTATATACCACCCTTCTCTCGCAGGACTCAGGGTGGTGAACAGCCGAATAAAACACAACAATATACAATTAGACTGATTAGATCCAGCTTAATTGCCACGATACTTTTAATATGATTCTGAAACCCAGTTTCCAATACTAGGTTTGTCTGCTGAGGTTAATATACAGGAATGTTTTGTTACGCCCATGCAAACTTTGTAGGTATTTGGCCTCAAGTATATTTTTAAATCAAAAACTTAACAGTTGCTCAGCTTCATGTTGATATTTATTAATTTATAATCTACTTTGTACATTCAAGGAAGCAGCCAAGTTTACTGGTTATTATTAGTTACAAATAACTTGTTTGGTTACTACATTTTGAATCCAAGTGGCACCAATGCAAGTAGCAGATTGCTAATGCAAAAAAAAGTCACTAGACCTCAATGAAATTGCTCTGTAGAGTGTTTATGTGAAATGCATATAAATGCCAATATAGAAGAATACTGCAAGGATGCAGTATTCAAATCTGCATTTGATTGCAGTATTCAAATTTGCTGCCAAGATGCAGTCAAAGCAAAGGATACTGACTCTTTGGTTACTTTATAGTGTCTGGACCACCTCACCCTCTGCATGGCAAATTGTTATCTCTTAGCTATTTCAGAGTCTTATCAGGAAATTAGATACAGATATGTTTACATTGGCCTTTGCCCGAGAAAAGAAATACAATCTTCAAACAGCCTTGTTAGTTTGTGATAGCAAAGATTTTCAGGATTATTGAGAACCAAAGTACTTGTGACTATTGGTTAAATAATTATAGAAGTATTGACAGTGGCCAAAATGAAGATTCATACATGAGCTTCTCTGCACTCCAGAGAATGAAAAATATCACTGAGTTTTATGGGTTTCAAAAATATAAGTCCTGGCCTACAACACTATATTAGATATATTCAGTTCCCCAAATTATTACACAATATATTCATCCAGAAGATTTAACCAAACAATGAAGGCTCAGTGTAACATTCTAATCTTTGCTCAGAAGAAAAATCAAGAATTGTTCATTCATTTTACAGAAAGTTTTGATAACGGAGAAAGGTGGGTAGGGAGCAATTTTTCACTCCTTAAAGCAAACATCTCTTCTGGGGCTAGCAACATTATGCAAAATGGGCATAAAGGGAATGAGAAATAAGATAACAAAATTTATTAGCCTGAGGTTTAAAAGAAAAAGAAACATATCTATGTCTCATTTGCATCAGCGCCAGTTGTTTTCTCTGTCCATAACTTGCTATCCTTGCAAAATATCTCTTTTGTAGCCCTAAAGTACTTCCTATATTGTATTTTGTTCTTTAATACATATAACACTAGTTATTCATGTTTTATCCCTATCCATGTCAGTTAATATTAGTTCTAGAGAGAATATCTCCAACTTTATACATACCTTGTTCCATGCAACATTACCTGCTAATATGACTGCATTGGTCCGATTTGACACAGTTGTCAATACCACAAGCAAAACCAAGGCCCAGTTTTATTCCAAGCATGCTTACAATATTTTAAAGAAGCAAGTGTCCTGTTTTCCAGTGTTTTTTTTTAATCTCAACAATTTAAAAATGGGTTGCTTCATGTATGCTGGCTGGAGAATTCTGGGAGTAGAAGTCCACCAGCTCAAAACTGACAAAGTTGAGAAATATTGTTGTAATTCAGGGGTCTCCAGACTTGGCAATTTTAAGATTAATGGGCTTTAAGTTTGAGAATTCCTCAGCCAGCTATGGGGTGACTGGGGAATTTAGTATATTACAATAATTGTTGTTACTAATTAGTTGCACTACCCATCAACTTACATTGTGTAACATTACATAAGTTCCAGTTACTATTCCCAAAAGCTACTGGCCTTATCCTTATTTTATCCATAGGCATTTTTAAAATTGTATTAAAACTGCTCCTCTTTTAAAATTTTGAACAATCCTTTAAAGACATTTGTTGCTATTGTTTACTTGGCTTGCTGAATTGCTCTCCTTTATTTAGTGTTAGTTATCATCTTTTTTAAATTAAAAAAAATCCAAAGCACTGTTTCAAAACTATTTGCTTCAGCACTGAATGCAATCAGTTCTTCAGAGCAGGTCTCTTGAACTTTGCTGACCCAGGTAGCTGAGACAGAGGTCAAGATCAAAATAGGAAGGCAACTACGAGCTTTCATTCTCTTAAACAATAAAATGTAATAGGCTAACTTTCTATCAAGAAGGCATTTTGCCAATGCATTGCAGGAAACTGGAAGGCAATAATTTTTGAGCAGCTGCTGCCAAATGAACAAATAAAGCAAACTTGAGTTGGGCAAGTCTCAAATAAATAGAAATTATTTTTTTACAGAAATGAAAAGATTGGAAAAGGATGTTAAAGATTATTGTGACTTTAAATCAGCATACTGAATCAAAGACACCATAAATGTCTTTGATATTACACTAGCATTGAGACAGATCATAAAACCAAGACTTTTAACTGATGGGGATACACCTCCACCCCAACCAGCCTTGCCATCGTGTGCAGGATGAGTCTTGGAATTCTTGGAAATGTGCACCCAATGAACATCGTTATTAAAAGTTTAAGCACATTTAATACAAATTATTTCACATGCTATTTTTGGATAATACAGATAGTCCTCAACTTACAACTACAATTGAGCCCAAAATTTCTGTTACTAATTGAGACATTTGTTAAGTGAACTTTGCCCCAAATGTCTTGTCACATTTGTTAAGTCAATCACTGCAGTTGTTAAGTTAGTGACAGGGTTGTTATGTGAATCTAGCTTCCCATTGGCTCTGATTGTCAGAAGGTCATAAAAGGTGATCACATGACCCAGGGACACTCTAATTGTCATAAATATGAGTCAGCTGCCAAGTGTCTGAATTTTGATCATGGAAATGTTGCAATGGTTGTTTGAAAAATGCCCATAAGTCACTTTTTTCAGTGTCGTTGTAACTTTGAATGGTCACTAAACAAACTGTTGTAAGTTGGGGACTACCTGTGTCATTCTTTTGTCCAGACAAAGGAAATGGAAAATGGCATGCCCAAGGAAGTAAAAAAAAAATATGGTGTCAATTGTGGCAGCATAAATCTCGACTCTTTTGTACATCTGTGTAATGTTGATGCAATGTTGTACAGAAGAGTTTTTTGAGTTTTGAGATTTTTGATGTCAATGGGTATCAATTTGTATGTATACAGTATACTGTGTAAATCATTTAGATCTTCAAACTGCCTCTCCTTTTTGAGTACGATATGAAAACTATCTGAACTGAGGTCTCGTAAGGTTGTGGAAACATCACTAAGATGAGCAATATATAATAAGAACAAGTAATACCCTAGGTTTGGAGACAAATAGTGAATGTGAAAGCAACTTGAAACCCCAGGGATAAAGGAACTGTTTAAATATTGTTATTCAATGTTAAAGTAAACAATTCTATACCAATATCCCGAACTAACGTATGTACTGACCTCACACAATGAATGGCTAACAAATTAATACTAACAAGTAAAGGAAACTGTGCAGACAGTAAACAACATAAATGGAACCTATGGCATGAGACAGAACAATCTGCGAAAGAAAGAAGATAAAAGAAGTAGGACACATCAAACAACATCTAAAAGCTACGTGGAAAGGAAGGAAAGGAGTAAAATAAATATAAATAATGTAAATGTATACTGTAGATGTCACTTTTATTTCTTTTTTAAGTTGTAATCAATAATGAGAATTTTAAACAGTAGTATCCCATTTCCAAAACATAAAAGCTTCCTGTTCCATTCCTTCAGCTTTCCAGCAGAGGTGCAGACAGTTGCAAGAGGGTTGGGGAGAACAAATCTGTGAAAAAAGAAGACACTTTCCAATCTAAATGTCTCTATAAACGCAGATCTGAAAACCCACGTGTGTAAGAGCACACCTTCAACATTCTGAATGCTGTCATCAATCCAGACATAAAAATAAATATTTCCACACAATTACATGTACTAGAAAAAAATGTAGAAGTGTATATTTAGGCGGCAAACATGACAAACACTAAGAGAAATGCATAATTAGGGAAATCATTAAAAACTCATTTAAAAACAATCTTTGTAGAGGCTCCCTTCTGAATTATAAAAGACATGTAAAAATAATTTCAATCAAATTTTGGATTGGAACAATAAACCCCCAAAATCATATTCACCCTGTCTTCCTTTCAGTTTCCTTCCCTTTATCTATTTTTCAATCTAAGCCCTTATCCTTTTCGACCATTAATATTTTCTATGAACATTTGAGTTCTCAAATATATATACAGAGAGATATATATTCCTATTCAAGCTGTTTTTTAAATAGCACATTAATTCTATTGAAGGTCTGAGTAGTTTTAGAGAGAAGAGGGAAATGCTTTTTACTGCAGCCTTAATCAACTGTGACACATGGCAAACAAACAGCAATAATTATAATATATATAATTTGCATAAGGTGAGCAAAGAGGAAGTAGGTTTATAAATCAAACAAATAATATGACATGGAGATCACAGAAGAATATAGCTGACCAATTGCAGTTAAATTGAAATGCTATTTCCAATATACATGCAGCTGACTATATGAGTGGAATTAATATTACTACTAATCAATTGAAATCTATGTATATATATCTCTGTATAATCATTTTTATATATATATAAAATCAGAGACCCCAGCTGTACTACAGCAGAAAAAAACTAATAAAAGTGGAAGTTTGCATTTCACACATCTGCCTTAATGAATGCAAAAGGCTGATCTGCTCTGACCTCTTGAGAGGAAGAGAGAACTGGGAACAGCACAATTCTTTGTTAGGATGGTTTTAGCACTCTCTTTCTGTCTCTCTGACCAACAGTGACACCTAAAGGCCAGAAAATACAAATAAGGGGGAAATGAAGTTTGATAATTTGATGCATTTGTTTCCCTTTGTTTCCTTTCCCTGTTTTCAGTAAAATGACCTAATGATTCCTCAGAGTGTTGTTCATAACTAAAAGAAACTACTCTATATGACTTTTATTTCTACAATGAAAATCTTAATAGTTCCTGTCTATCATTTCAAAAATTAAAACCATGTTAGTCTGTTGCAAAGAATCTCAAAGATTCTTATGGCATTCAAAGTTCAACAGAATGATGTAGTGGGAGGAATTTGTTTATTTCTATAGCCTTCCATATCAAATAAATGATTCTGGATTGTGAGCAATCATAAAACAATTAAAAATAATAACAATATATAGTACAAAACTCCATATATATGGAAATACTGTTATTATACATATCAGGAAAGTGAACCCTTCAGATGCTCAGGATCCCAGACCCGGACACAAAGTCAGTCTTCATGTCCTTCAAAAAGGCCAACATAGTTGAGGTCATCCTGAGCTCTGAAAGAGAATGTTCCAGAAGGCAGGGGCTATGACAGAGAAGGAATGTCTCTTGACATTCCTTGGTTGATGGGACTCATTCCATGTTCAACCTGTCCAACTGGATTGGATGGGTAGAAATAACTGGAAGAAGAGAGGTTTTATGCAGCCCAGACTCGCTGAGAATCAGGTAGCATACAAAATTATTATTGCAGTAGGTAGCATATTTATAGTGTATTCCTTTTATCCTCTTTGGTTTTATGTACATAGGTTAGGGTGCGGATATGGAACTGCCCTTGTTTAATGTCTCATGAAATAAAATTCTTCAAACACTGGGCAGTCCTACTGCAAACAAAATAAGTAAAATAAAAAACCATCCCCTAAACAATAAATTTCCTTTCACAAAAGATGAAGGCCACTTTATTTCTACTACTACAGTATTAACTATTGATATAGTAAAAATTAAAGCAGAGACTAGGGACAGCTCAGAGTTGTGTTTAGCCCCTTCAGTGAGTTGGATGATGACCAGTAATGAGGGTTTCCTGGCCAATTGACATCACTGGTTTCTCTGTACGGTAGAAAACGAGAAGTCACCACTTCTCATGTAGTTGGAGATAATTGCTATACTGAATAGGGAAGGAAGGAAGGAAAGTTTACTCAGTTCACTAATTCTCTATTGGGAAAAATGCATGCCATGTTAGGTGATAGAAGCATTTCACATCTTATGGAAAATCCATAAGGCAATTCCAAAAACTGCCCATTTAATATGTGTTTTTCCTTACTGGCAAGCTGAAGGTGGATGCTCCAGCAAGATTGGCTTTTGATAGCTTTGTTTATCATTCACTTTTCCCACTCATGTGGAAAAGCACAGAACTGAATACCAGATCTTAACAATGAAGAGTCTTAAAATATTAGGCAAGTTTCTTTGAGGACTTTAAAGCATAGGTAAGCACACATGGGATGAGATTTGATCAGGTTCTCTGTTGAAACAAGCAGGTAAGAGTTTCTCCCCAAAAAACATGAAATGTACAAGACAGCTGGAGATTTATAGATGTCAGAGAATATTAGTCACAGCTGTCTACAAAGGCAGATACATGGAATGGCAGCTGCAGTAGTGAATGCTTTGGTCAAAGGGTTTATTTTAAGTAGAGATATTTGAAAGCATTTAATAGTGACTCAGATTCAAGGTCTTCTAGGTGAGTTTAATGAATTCTATGTTCAATATCTTTTATTTGATCAAAATGCAAGAATAAGCACAGATTCCCCACAACTGCCTATTCAAGCAGTTACCAGAGCTTCTGAAGGTAGCTTCTGAACTGACTGCTGTAAGATTATATTCAACTTTTCTGTAACTGTTTTTGTCCACAATTTTACTTATCCGTTGTCTTCCTCTTTTTCATGTAGCTTTAAATGACGTATGACTTATTTTCACTCTATTTTAATGCAACTATTGAGAGCCAGCTTTGTTTAGTGACTAAGGCACCAGGCTAGAAACAAGGGGGCTGTGAATTCTAGTCCTGCCTTAGGTATGAAAGCCAACTGGGTGACCTTGGGCCGCTCATTCTCAGCCCATGACATCAGGCTTGGGCGACAAAAGAGTTGGTCAGTTCACAGGAAAATGTTAGGAAGAAAAAAAGATGTTTAATACAACCATGATGTTTTGTTTTCTGACTGTAATCATAAAGACTGCATGACAATACTATAATAATTAGCTCTGTACAGGTAGTACTTGCCTTACAACAGTTCATTTAGTAACAGTTCAAAGTTACAGTGGCATGGATAGAAGTGACGTATGGCCATTTTTCACACTTACGACCATTGCAGCATCCCCACCCCCATGGTCATGTGATTCAAATTCAGATGCTTGGCAAGTGGTTCCTATGTATGATGGTTGTGGTGTTCTGGGGTCATGTGATCGGCTTTTGTGATCTTCTGACAAGCAGTCAATGAGGAATCCAGATCCGCTTAACAACCATGTGACTAACTTAGCAATTGCAATGATTTACTTCAAAACTGTGGCAAGCAAAGTCGCAAACTCACTTAACAAATGTTTCACTTAGCAACATAAATTTTGGGCTCTGTTGTGGTTGTAAGATGAGAACTATCTGTATAAGCTTAGTAACATAATAGAAATATTTTTTCTAGCAATAAAGTACTACTAAACTAAGACACACAGAATAAAAATATAGACATTATGGTAATAGCATAGTCAGCATACCAAAACAAATCTTAGCTGATTTCAAAACATACCTGAATATACTAAAGGGGTTGTATTAGCAGCGGTGATGCATTTCAGACAATAATCATATGGCTGATGCAAAGAAAAATGATTGTGGGAATAAACTCCAGTTCTATATCATGGAACACAACACAAAATCATAAGCAAAAATGTGCTAATAAAGCTATGACTGTAATCCTATAAATATTATTTTAGGGTTACAGTCTCTGAAAACTCTGAGCAAAGTATTAAAAATACCCAAAGATTCTAATATAAATGTAAACCTCTATAAACATTTCCCTTCATATAATAGTGATTGCAAGAGTCCCTGATTTCCTGACATGTAATGTTGTGACTCCACACACTATTCCCACAACATAGATTAGACACATACACACTTTCCCTTTGCAGGCAGGCATTCTGAAGTGTGAGAACAAGAATTGCTGGCAAGCTCATACACTCACACAGACACCTGAAATATGTCACTGTGAAGGAATAAACCTATAAAACCTCTGATGGAAGTGAAAGCTAACACTGCAGAGAATATTTTTTGTTAGCCCATATAAGCATATGATAAATCATAATAAAACATAGTAATCACCTTTGATACATACAGCAAAAACTCATGACTCCTGTATAAGGGCTGTCCTTGACCTTGGAAAGTTATACCAGGAATTAAACTCTGAAAAGTGGACATGGTCAGCAAAAACTGAGTACAGGAACTCCAATACTTGATTTAATTTATACATAATTGAAATTAATGTCAACACTGTTAATATAATTACTTCCAAAGCATGTAATGATTGTCCTGAGTTGGGCACTGAGTAGGGTAGCTTTAACCAATCAAATACAGAGAACTTCCCCAATCTGTTTGGTTTAAAAACTATAATTTGGTGACACCAACACATGGAGGAATTTGGCCATCCGAGCCCAGCCGCAGACTTCAAATTTCGCAATAGATGTTGCTTTCCTACGACCAGCAATATCCATTAATAATATTGATGGGTTTTAAATGTCAAAATAGAGACTGAAGATAGAAAAAATCACTCCTTGAATGAACTAGTTTTTTTAGACTTGCAACAGAGGCACTATCATACTCATTTTTAAAATAATATAAGCTGCACGCACAATGGATGTAAAAGAGGTCAGACTACAATGATATGGTCACTGTTACCCTCTTGACATTTCACACACACACAAACACACACATGCCCTTGACTCATATTTAATTAGATTCAATGGGGATGGCATTAGAATGTACATGGATTTATCCAGCAATAGGGCGAATAAATCTGACCATCAACTTTCAAGAATGTTTTCTTTTTCTGTTTTGGCAAACAAACTCATGCGTTCCAGCATGACAATATTTTAGAATGCCCTTTTCCACTAGCCAGTCCCTAAAGACACTACAACTATAAGAAGGGAACATTAATTTTCAGCTGCTCTTTTCTCACAAGGTCATTCTGTAGTAAAACAGTACAAGGAGAGCAAATGAATTATTGATCACCCGTGTAATTTAGCACTCAGGAGTCACTGATGTTACAAATTCAATGGTAATTAAGTATATGCAAAGACGGAAGCTGCAAGCAGCAGCTGTACTAAACTCTAAGCAGCTTTTTGCCACACATAATGCGATGGCAGGTCTAGGACATATTTTACAACTACTCAAACAGGGTTCCTCAGGGAACAATAATCAACTAGCTGCTACCGCAGTTTATAATCTACTCAAATAGCCTTTGATAATTAAGCTAGAAATTAAGGAACATCAACTTGTTTACGGTATCTTTAAACTTGTCTTTGTTTTATTAGCTTCCCATAAATACTGCAGTTCTTAAAAGCTTATCTGTAATGCGGGATGCCTGCCAAATATGTTTGCTAAAGGTCACATATGCTGTTCCCACAGGAAGGGCTGGAAAAAAATGCTGAGTCAGTAGCTGGACCTGCCAGTTCCATAAAATCAGGCTTCCTCAACTGATACACATTCAGGCATCAACATGGTAGTTTATCATTAAGGGCAATGGAACTATAATCTGGCACATCTGGAGAATAGCAATGTAGTGCATTGGCAAGCTGTAACAACCCCCTATTGCAGTCTGCCTGCCAGGCTTCCACGCCAGACAGTAAACTGCCAGCTCAGACATTCAAATCAACATCCTCTTGACAGTGAGATGCTTACTCCAAAATGTAGCATAAAGAGATTTTCTCTTAAATCCTTTCCTGCAGGGCAGAGGAACTTTCATTGTTTGGAAAACTTGCATTCACTAAAGAGGATGAGGAAGAGGTGTTTGGTGAGAAGTCTTGCAACCTTATCAATAAAATAAAATAAAATACAGTATACAATTCAATTCCAGAATAAAACAGATGGGAGGAAAGATAGGACAAAATACTTATGTGGTAATACAAGGAGTCAGCAATCAGATAAATGAATCTCCCTTACAGAGTATCCCAAGTTGTTCAATGTATTGGGGTCTTAGGAGACCACTGCCTTAGTTATAAACTTAGTAGCTCTCTGTACTATTGTAGATTTGAGCCCAGGAGGAAATATCTTTGTTTTGGATCCCAGTGAGCTGTTCTCTCCAATAGAGATGAAGGGCATTTAAGCCTAATGGGGGCATATAACCAACAACCAAACAAAATATGAGAAATATTTTCAATGGCTGGAGTTATCATACTATATGCAGGTTCTCTCATAATATGGCAAGAGGTGGAAATATGAGTATATTTAACAAACAGTCAAATCTTGTTCTAAAAATTGTGCCGAATTCAACGACAGGTATTTTTTATGTTGAAAAATAGCTTAATTCTTAGCCAACCAGTCTAGGAATTTATTTTTAGCCAATAATGGCAAGTTGGTTTGAGCACTATTATCTAGAACTTTTGTTTAAAGATTTCCCTTGCCTATGAGGTCTTACAGTGCAGATCCTGGATAGAAAACTCACTAAGATGAAAGATT
The DNA here is from genome assembly GCA_032468095.1 of Pareas carinatus. Classification (NCBI taxonomy): domain Eukaryota; kingdom Metazoa; phylum Chordata; class Lepidosauria; order Squamata; family Pareidae; genus Pareas; species Pareas carinatus. Next base: position 197,203 of record JANHFO010006760.1, on the reverse strand, counting down.
GTCTTCCAACCTCAGATTTAAGATGGAATTTTCAGGAAGGATTTTTCAGGGAATAAACTGACAATGAAGTAATATTTGTTGCAAGAGTCATCTATTTTATGGAGGGACAGGAAAAAGAACTGTACCAATGTTTGGATTTTTTGGCTTTGGTGTCTATTGTCTTTATACAAATTCAACTATGTGGTTTTGTACACAACTTAGAAACCATTCACCTTATTTACAAAATTGCTTGTAAAACTAGTATTTTCCTGTGTATTTTTCTACTGGAGATTCATTTGCAATGCCATGATTGCATTTCCTTCACACTAAATGCCTTTCATATAGTTATTTAAAGTATAAAAAACATTTTTATCCTTTTGTTTTAAAATAAAGTTTGATTTTATCCACAACTTGTGAGATTGATGTTTCTCAAAGAAAGCAGAGCTGTTTTCCCTAATTGTACAATTCAGCATAATACCAGAGGTGGTGCTGTAGAATTTATTTCATTTTCATCCCTTTCCTTGCCAGTAAAACACAGATTCAACATAAAAGCTGATAAGTCAGGGAAGAGTTGGTTTCGATCCCATTCTTATATTCCACATTTAAACAAAAGATTTGTGCATAAGAACTGTGTCATCCTTCCTTTATTTCATTTTATATTCACCTATTTTCCACACTGTGCGCTACAATTTATAAGCAAATATGATTAAAATACCAAGATTTCTAATAAAAACAAAACCATATACTCTTCAGATATCAATTGCTTTTAATTAATTACTGACAGATATTCATGTCTTGGTCATCTCCAGAATGAATTATGCACCACATAAGGCTACCCTTGGAGAGTATCCAGAAGCTTCAACTGGTGCAGAATAACAGCTACAGAGATACAGTATGCACACCTCTGGGATGGCACACATTACACCTCTGTTCCATGAGCTGCATTGCCTATCAACTTGCTTCTAGGCAGAATTCAAGGTGCTGGTTTTGACCTTTAAAACCCTACATGGCATAGAACCAGGTTATCTGAGGGCTTGCCTTTTTTAATCATATTTAAAAGCTGACATCTCCCTCTTCCTGATCACATCTACCTGTCCCATCAAGTTAAGCAGAAGTATGCTGAAGCTCCTAGACAGCAAAGGACCATCCAGTGCCTTTTCTGTTATGGCCTCCATTTCTGGAACATCGTTCCTCCGTCCCCCTCCCCCTTGTAAAGTTGCCCCAATCCCTGCCTTCTGGAAAGCCCTGAAAACATAATTCTTCAATAAGCCTTGAGGATCCCACCGTAAATCCGCAATATGTCAAATGACAACTGTTCTCCTGCAATTTTTGATGTTTATGGTTTTTCCTTTAATTTATGTTTGACTGCTTTATGGTTTTTATCATGATGCTTTATACACTGCCCTGAGTTTAGTGAGATGGATGGGTATATTAATCTGCTTATATTTAACTCTGGGCAGAGTACAAAACATAATACATATACACATACATACATACATACATACATACATACATACATATATACATACAGTATATTATAATCTTACAATCAAGGTCAGAAATGGATCTTTCATCATTAGGAAGAGGTTGCTAGATTATGTATTCTAGCAATCTTCTCACTCACATACATACAAAAAACCCAAAGATAGGATAAATGGACAGCAATGAGATAAATAAACCTTCCATGCAAAGTATCCCAATTTGTTCAATGTATTGGGGTTGAACAGTCAGATTTCATTCACATTTTTAAAAAAATACTTTAAAGTTTGAAAATAATTTTAAAAATGGGGTTGGTGAAATAAGCTTTTGCTTGGTTGAAAGAGAAGGCTATCAGAGTCTTGCTCTGTTCTTCCCAGGAGACTTAAAATCATCCTTTTAAGCTTTCTATAAAGCAATATAATTCCCCGAAAGTAATGCTTTGATTCCAGAACCTGAATGAATAATAGAAACATTTTGAGGGGCCATCAAACACTTCAAAAAAAGCTCCAGGAATTTTTGTATAACAAGAAGAAAGCCATCACTGCATTGATTGTTTCAACTTAGCCCTAAAGGAGAATTTGTCACTGTTTGTTTAAAACTGTTTATGCAGCTTTGCTCCATCTGCCAGTTCTGTTTGGAGGTGAAGGAAGGTGGCTTCATTCCACAAATTGCATATCTCTACACCATCCCTTACTAACCTGGGACCCTCCAGATGTACAGGACCACAATCTCTGTCATACCAGCCATGCCAGTTGCAGATGGCACGAGTTGCAACACTAGGTTGAGAATTCTACTCTAAGAATAATTCTCTCTAATACCAGGGAAGATTTTATTAAAAGAAAGACAGTGGTTTTTTTTAAATGAACATTTTAAATAAATAAATAATCAAGTACTCCATACTAACAGCTTTATAAAGTTTATTTCTGCAGTGAAACTAGTATCATATAAATTACTTCCAAACACACTGGCTAACATTGCACTGCCAATGTGGCAAAGGTAGGATTCTACGATCTGTGCAGCTCATAATCCAAATTTTGCAGGTCATAATCAAGATTCTACTTCACTGCCAAACTCTTCATCTGACCTCCCCTGCACAGAATCAGAGTCCAGGCACATTATTAACATGATTGCCGTACATAACTTGAATTTTCTGGGTGAGACTAATGCAGCAATTACAAACATCCTCAATGTTTGAGATTTCAGGTAGCCATGTCTGTGGATTTAAAATCAATAGATACTTGGTTCTTTAAAGCCGGTTTCACTATAGATAACATTTCCACCTGCCTCTTAACTGAATTTTATTCCTTGAGCAAGAGGCAAATCTTTGCTGTAATTAATTGTGCTGAAAGAGAAAACAAAAAAATTAAATATGCAGATTTTAGAAAGAGCCCATCTAGACAAAACAAATGCGTACCTAGCTCAACATCCTGCATCCCGCAAATGGGGCTTCACTTGTTTGTGCAGCCTGATATCTGGCATTCTCCAGACCAGTGCTGGTCCAGAGATCAGGGTTTGGGGATGAGTTGAAGCAGCAGCAGCACTGCACATGCCCAGGACAAGGTTTGCTGTATCTGCGTTGTTGTCGAGGTTCTGCAGAGGGCAAAGAATCGGCTCGCTTGGCTAGAGCTGATCGGCGCTGCCGGAAGCGCTTATCAGGTGAACCCAAAAGCACGCCAATTCTGAACTTCAGAGCATCAGCAACAATGCAGTCCAGCCGACTTTGCACCAGGCTGGTGCAGGGCTGCCGCTATCCCCAGGAGCAGCAACTTCATTGGCTGAGAGAGTCAGATGAGTGACCCACCCAGAAGAGAAAAGGAAGAGATGTGGGGACAGAACAGGAGATATAAAAGAAGTCTTGGCAGAAGGAGGAGAGGGAAAAAAGATGGGGGGGGGAGGAAAAAGAGAAGGTTCTATGAGGAAGGAAATAGGAGAGGAGAGGATTCTGTCAAGACAAGCAGAGGGATCAAGGAAGAAAGGTGGATCAGCACAAGTTTCCCATTAAAAGTGCGATAAGTGAGTGCACTTTATCACTTGTTTCCTTTTTTTTTGATCATCAAGTTTTTGACACCTTGCTAAGCCACTGGGGGTACTCGAATATTGTCATGGCCCAAAAGTGGTACAATCTGCGAAAAAGTTGAAAAGCACTGCTCTAGAGTGATTAGGAGAACACTTACATCGAGTATCATCAACTCTGTAGGTGTGCCTGGGAAATTACAAAAGTATCTGGAGGACATCAGATTGTGGAACGTTAGTTTACATGTACTATTAATTATTATTATTATTAAATTAAATTTTTATACCGCCCTTCTCCCCGAAGGGACTCAGGGCGGTGTACAGCCATATAAAAACATTTACAAGGAAACAAATACAACACACGTACAACACATTAAAAAACCACTAAAACAATTAAATCGGGCTGTTTTGGACTCAAATAT
>JANHFO010006760.1:138893-155687 GCA_032468095.1 Pareas carinatus | reverse complement strand
GCAAGTAACTGGGCCCTATGCCATGGAGTGCTTTAAAGGTGGTAACCAACACCTTGAAACGCACCCGAAAGACCACCAGCAGCCAGTGCAGCTCATGTAGGAGTGGAGTTATGTGGGTACGCCCACTCGCTCCAAAAATTCCCCACCTTCATACCTGCATTTTTTAGATGTTATGAGCTACCCTGAGTTTTCAGAAAGGGGCAGCATACAAATTTTATAAATAAATAAAATAAATAAATAAATAAATAAAGTACAGGAGAAGTTACGGTGTTACAATTCTGGGTGGAATGCATTTTTATTTAGTTTGTATATGCAAAGATTTTTGGGTATGTAGAGGTATTAATTTTAATAATGATGAAACTGTAATAGCAACAGTATAAATTAGATGTTTTAAACAAATACATTACTAATAAATATCTTGGAGGGGGTTAAGTTAAAGAACAGCCTTTGACGGACCGTATTACTCATTCACTCTTTGGAGAGGGTGTGTCTCTTTTTCAGACCTGACTGTCGGGGAAATCAGAGAAATAAAATAGAGAAAACAATAGCTTTGAAACAAAAGATGTTATTTCATGAGTAATTTGAACATGACTGCCATTACAATGAAGCAAATAGTACTTATGCAAAAACTCATTCGAATGAGGACCAAAGAGGGCAGCTAAGTCCAGTTAGTACTAGCTACCATTGATACTGACATGATTCCAGAGTCCTCCTTATATACCCTTTTTCATTATTCTCCTCCCATGAATGGAATTTTGCCAATAGGAGGATCTCCTTATTCTGATCTGCTGTCACTCAGCATGCACCCAGGGTGCACATTCTAATGAGTATTTCTGAATCTTTGACCTTCTCCCACTTTTAGTTCCCTTTTTCTCACAGTTCCAGACAATCTCTGCTCAAAATAGTCATGAAATTGTTGATTTTGCAAGGACCTATGCCTCAGAAAGATGATTGCAATATTTCTCAAGTTCCGCTAAAATAGCACTATTAAAGTTTTCTTAATTAGATAGCCATTTAATATCAAGAGTAGGCCTTCAATCAAACTCTAGAGCAGTGGTTCACAAACCTTTTCAGTCCACCATCCCCTTGGTATTACAAACTCATCCTCAGTGCCTCCCAACACCCGACCCCCTATAAATAGCATTATTCAGAATAGTAGTTTGCACGATCTACTAAGGAAGATAGTAATAGTAAAATTCAAAACTGAAACAATTAATTGCACATTTATTCAAAATTCAATTTAAAAATCATTTTACCTAATGTTAATTCAACAAAATTGTTGAACATGATCCAGTGATACCAGGTTTTTAAAGTCTGATAGTCATTTATCAAGAACCTTAGTAACTAGCAACTTAGTAAACTCAGTAAAATTGTCTCCGTGACTCTTAGCATCCCCTGCCTCTTAGCGCCCTCCTAAGCCATCCCACCACACCCCAGGGGGCGGTACTGCCCACTTTGGGAACCACTGATCCAGAGTTAATCTTGGTGTTGATTTTTGCTTTTCTGGGTGTTGATTGTTGGTCAGGAGGTATCTTTTTGTTTCCTTTTTGGCTTTTTGATTATTTCTTTTGAATGGTATGTAGATGTTGTCTATCTCTATATGCCTGTTGATAGCCAATTTGTCAAGAATGCCAGGCTTTCAGAAATTCTCTAGCATTTTTGGACTTAGCTTGGTCTAGGGTGTTCAGTTTCCTAGAAATTTTGGTTAAATGTGTCCATGTATCCATGTGTTGAGAAATAAAGGAGTTTTCATCACATCTTCTGACTGTCAGTATTCATAGATGCATTCTACTAATAGTTGGTATTCATAGTTGGTGTTCATAGATGCATTCTACTAATTTTCTGCCTGTTTGTCTTACATAGCCGTGGTTACAATTCTTACACTGTATATTGTTTTTTCTTCTGGGGCTGCTGGATCTTTTGGTTTACTTAGGATGTTTTGAACATCTTTATTTGGGTTGTGCTCTACAGTGAGGCCATGTGGTTGCAATAGTCTATTGATAGTTTGTGAGGTGTTTTTCATGTATAATGAATAGTGTTATCCTGTTCACAGTTTTATTCATTTATTTATCATTCTTACTTGCTTATTATATTCCCAGGTTTATTCACTGCCATTTACCAAGATTTTCAGGCAAACATGGGATGATTCCAGAATTGTACGTGATGCCCTGGAAACAAGATATGAAGTACCGAGCATTACATTTGCAAGTAGGAATCAAGGAAACAATTACTTTTTTATGCAGAATAACAGGGGGTCTCATTTGAAAAAAATGCAATAATTATTTTTTTAATCTGTCAATTGTGTCTGGTTCTTAGAGACTGCCTGGACAAATCCCTACAATTTTCTTGGCAAGATTTTTCAGAAGTGGTTTCCCCTTGCCTCCTCCTTAGAGCTGAGAAAAAGTGACTGACTCAAGATCATTCGGCTGACTTTGTGTCTATGGTGGCAGGTTCCAGTTAAATGTTAGTGGCAGAAAACACATTCAGAAAGATCAGTTTGATAATTAAATCAATGGTCCAAAGAGAGAGAGGGAGAGTTTCCCTTCACTGGATGTATCCATCAAGCGTTAAATGGCCGCCTGTCTCGGGTACATTAATTTGAATTTCTATATAGGCTGGCAGTTGTACTCAAAGGCCTTTTCAGGTCTATGATTCCAATCAAAGAGAAGGCAAGGAGAAGGCATCTCCACTTCCGGCATAAATTATGACTATTTTGTTTTATTTATATAAGAGCTTTCCTCTTCAAAGAATACTGAGGTATGGATATCGGTGGGTTTTTTTAACAATGAATGATACTTTGAAGTTTGACAGTACTGGGTGGAGGTATTCATTGGGGGCATCACATGCTTCAAGGAAGTTTTTGAAATTAAGAGTTCTCAGGTTAGATCTCAAAACGACATACTGCATACTTAGATTAATCTACTATAATTTTTTCTCTGCTCATTGAATTATAATACTAGTATTCAATTATGATTATTAATAGTAGTATATTTTATGATTTGGTTTCTGCTTTGTTGCTCACCGCTCAGAGACACCTTTGACTGAAATGGCTGTCAAATCAATGGAGTTTACACGCATAAATATATTACAGGTAGTCTTTGATTTACAACAGTTCATTTAGTGACTGTTCAAAGTTACAGTGACACTGAAAAAAGTGACTTATGACCATTTCCCACACTTACGACTGTTGCAGCATCTCTATGGTCATGTGATCAAAATCCAGACTCTCGGCAACTGATTCATATTTATGATGGTTGCAGTATACTGGGGTCATGTGATCCCCTTTTGCGACCTTCTGACAGGCAGTCAATGGGGAAGCCAGATTCACTTAACAACCAAATCACTAACCTAACATCTGCAGTGATTCACTTAACAACTGTGGCAAGAAATGTCATAAAATGGGGCAAAACTCACTTAACAAATGTCTCACTTAGCAACAGAATTTTTTGGCTCAATATAGTCGCAGCTCAAGGAGTATCTGTATTTCAAATAATTTAATACCAATGTTAATCAAGTTATTATTGGAAGGCTCTTTCTGCATGGACATAAAATAATTGATTTTTCTTCATTAGCACGCTGACCAGGTTGAACTGTACAGCAGGGCCCGTGAAGACACCCTATTTCTGGACAAAAGTGAGAGGTTTTGCCATGGGGAAGACCGAAAGAAAATTATGCAAAAAGTTCCACAAGAAGAAGTTATTGTGGATATTCCGATTTATTCTCACCTCTCCAGATACCAGACGTCCATGGTGGCTTATGGCTTCAGGATCAAACTCTGAGATTCTTATATTCCATTGGGATTTCATCAGCTGTACATAAAACAATGTTACAAGGAAAAAAAGCATGTGTTTGCTTGGTCTTTATCTAAATTAACATACACTCAGTGAAATATATTTTTAAACTAGGAAAGTAAGATTTGATCAGCTAGGAATAATTTAGAATGTCCTTTCAGATATTTGCATACTTTGGGTTTTTCTTTTAAAGTTAAGGATCTGCATTAGACTGGACTTCGTTATATAATTCTCATATTATTTATCAATGTATTTTCTTCTTTGAACTATTTTTGTCTTCCAGTTTTTAATGTTTTAAATTCTTTAATTTAGTCAGAGAATTTCAATTATGGAGAAAATAGGTGTATTGGTCATAACTGTTAAAATGTAATACTTTTTTGTCATGGGAAAAATCTTCCAGATTTATAGCATAGAAAAGTATATGGGAATGTAACTTTTACTACCTGTTTAACAGTTGTCTGTGGAAAGGGAATCCCTTTTTGGTGCTAGTGAAGGGCTTCATTTGAAGGTGAATTTTGATTTCAGAGGAAGGATTTACCTCGGAATAATGGAAGGGAAGCAAATTAGAGTAGGCATGAAATTTAATTGTTATTATGAAGAATATCATGATGTGATTTAATCACCAAGGAGTTCATTTTACAACAGAAGAAGGATTGTGGTTTTATTAGTAAGCCCTAATCTTCCATTTTTCTCACTGAAAAATTCAGGAGGGTTTTTTCCATTGCTCTAGTTCTCTAACTAAAACTGAACATGATTCCTTCCAAGCATCATTCTCAGAATCTCTTTTAGAAGAAAGGGGTGGATTTACAAAAATTCCAACTGGGCTAATTCCCACTGAAAATCAATATGCCTCCATGTACATTAGAAACTTTATTTCTAACATTCATCCTCTGATCTGGTGAGGAGGCAGCATGGCTTTTCATTGATAACAGAGAAACTCGCAACTGGATCTTTACATAGTTTCCTACATATCTCAAGCATCTTTACTAACCTCACATTTGATTCAAAAATGGAAGGAACTTTTTCTTTACACTGAGTCACTTAATAAGCAAATTACTAAATCTGGAGGCAGATAGCCGGCTGCTGGAGATAGTTAATAAGTACTTGTTTCCCTTCCCTGTTAAGAGTATAGACAGTTGAGTGACTGGCTGGGCTGCCCGGATTGGTGGAAGTGTTCCGGCGCTTCTATTAAAACAGCGCTAAGAGAAATGTTTGCGCGGAGAGTTGTTCTAGTGTTTAATTGTTACTGTTCCAATAAATTGTCCTATTACTTGCCATTGCGTCCTGCCTTGTTCCTTCACCAGATCTATCACGGGACGACGGTGGGATCTTGAAGGAAAAGGACAATGGAATCTGAAAAGGCTACTCACAGAAAGAAATCAACAATGGCGACCATCCACCCGCCAGCCCATTTCAATCCGTTGAAAGAAACATGGGAAACTTTCATGTCATGTTTCAATTTCTTTATCCTTTCCCACGAGATTCCCAACTTAAACGACGAACAATGGAAGGAGCTATTTTTGAACAATTGTGGCCACAAAGTTTTCGATTCCACAAGAACATTGGCGGAACCGAAAACATTTAAAGCCATTCCATGGAAAGACTTGGAAGATGCCTTACAGGCTCATTACACTCCCGTGCCCTCAAAATTCGTAAAAAGATGTGAATTTGGGCACAAAGTTCAGCAAGCCAGTGAATCAATTAATCGGTTTATAGCAGCCCTACGGAAGATTGCATCCCATTGTAATTTCTCCAAGCTGGAAGAGAGTCTCTTGGGCCAAGTGATTTTTGGGGTTAGAGGTCTCAGATTGCAGCACAGGTTGTTAGCTAATCCAGACCTAACCCTGCGCATAGCATTAGATGAGGCTAGAGCAGTTGAAACATCTTCCAATGTGGCTGAAGCACTACAAAAGCTAGCTGAGTCTGCTATTTCAGACAGAACCACAACAGCTGTAGACTACAGAACCTGTGAAGATGATGAGGAAGAATCCGAAGAAGAAATAAATGAGGTTTGCCAAACCTCCAGAGTTCAGCCTGATCAAAAAAGGTGTTGTTCCAGTTGCGGGGGTCAACATTCCAGATCAGCAAGCTGTTTCAAAGATGTTTGCAGATGCCGCAAGAAACGGGGTCACCTCGCCAGAGTATGCAGAGCAGTGGAACCAGTTGATCCCTCCAAACAAGCAGCCCTACAGTGACAAGGGCCATCTAGACCTGCCCGCGACTTTAAACAGACTGGCAAGCCAAAGAAACCACCTTTTTCTTCAGAGACCTTTTTGACTAAAATTGACCACAACCGATCGCTGGCACAGAAAAAAGCTAAAATTACAGTACACATTGGAGGGGGATGCCTTGCCAGATGGAGATGGACCTGAGTTCCATCCTATTATGTCTTGGGCTACCATTTTGCCAGATGCATGAGTCAGCTGAAGCCTATCACCAATTTCAAGGAACACTGCCAGTGACTGTTGGGGGTTGTTTGCCCAGTTTGTTGGGACTGGAGTGATTTACAGCCCTTGGGGTGGGGTTTACTAGAATTCATACAACAAAATTGGACTGGGGTGCTGACCTAATCGCTGAATATCAGTGCCTATTCAATCAAGAGTTGGGCAAGTATACGGGGAAACCCATTTCTATTAATCTTGACCCTCTAGTCGCTCCCATCAGGTTGAAACCTCAGAGGTTCCCGTTTGCCCTAAAATTGCAATTAGACGAAGCTCTTGACAAACTAATTGCCCAAGGCATACTTGCCCCAAACAGATCATGCCAGCTGGGAGACCCCAATTGTGACACCAGTTAAGAAAGATGAGTCAATTCGCATCTGTGCAGATTACAAATGTACTATAAACAAGGCGCTGCAGCAGAGCGCCTACCCTGTGCCTATCGTGCAATATCTGTTGCACTATTGGGCCCTAGCAAAGTATTTTCTAAATTAGACATGGCTCAAGCATATCAACAGCTCCCTGTTGATAGTACTACGGCTGAGGTACAGACTATTGTGAAAGTGTGGTGCTTTCAAGGTGACACGGCTGCAGTTTGGCATCAGTGTGGTGCCTGGGATTTTTCAGAACATCATGGAGCATCTTCTGCATAAAACCCCTGGGGTCGTTCCTTACTTCGATGATATCCTCATCACTGCTGAGAGTAAGGAACAACTGATGGACAGATTTCGCCAAGTGTTTGAGACATTTCGGAGCAAAGGGCTCAAACTGCGAAAAGACAAATGCCAAATAGGGGTACCAGAGGTAGAATTTCTCGACTACTGGGTGGATAGCGCAGGCATTCACTCAACTAAAGACAAAGTGAAAGTCATTCAGAATGCCCCTATTCCAAAAATCAAAGTCAAACTACAATCTTTTCTAGGTCTCATCAACTTTTATTACAACTTTCTTAAAGGGAAAGCTAGCATCTCTGATCCGCTTCACAAATTGTTAGCTAAAAAATCTCCATGGGCATGAGGCGACACAGAAAACAAGGCTTTCCAAGTCCTGAAACAACTTTTGTCCAGTGACCAGGTACTGATTCATTACAACACAACTCTACCATTAGTTTTGACATGCGATGCCTCCCCATTTGGTATCGAGGCAGTGTTAAGCCATTGGTTGCCAAATGGCTTGAAGGCGCCAATGGCTTTTTACTCACGCACACTGTCGGCTACGGAATGTAATTATAGCCACTTGGACAAGGAGGCCCTGGCCCTTGTGGCAGTCGTCCGCCATTTCCACAAATATATTTTTGGCCACCACTTCACATTTGTCACCGACCATAAACCGCTTTTGGGCATTCTTGCTGAAGACCACCCCACGCCAACAGCGCTGGCCCCTAGGCTCACCTGTTGGTCTATTCTGCTGACAGGGTATTCCTACACTCTTATACATAGACCTACTCATCTGTTGAGCATGCTGATGCCCTGAGCTGTTGCCTATTGCTTGCAGGCATTACAGATATTGAAGAGGACAACCCCACCCTCCTGGTCAATAGTTTGGGCACCTCCCTGGTCTCCTCCTCTGAGGTAGCGGATATGTCTGTTGCAGACCCCAAACTTCACAGGGTGCTCAGCCTGGTAAAGTGGGGGTGGCCAAAAGGATCTGTGCCTGAACCAGTTAAGCTGTTTTGGATTCGTAGGGATGAATTAGCCATTAGGAAGACTGTCTACTGTGAGGCAATAGAGTAGTGGTTCTGAGCAAACTGCGAGCCAGGATATTAGATACCTTGCATGAATGCCTTCCTGGCATTGCCAGGATGAAAGCGCTGGCCCAAAGTTTTGTTTGGTGGCCATCGCTGGACAAAGATATTGAACACCTAATAGCCAACTATTTTGCCTGTCAAGAGTCCAGACCAGACCCCCTAAGGTGCCAGTGAGAAAGTGGGAAAGACCAAGAGTGCCATGGTCCCAGCTCCATTTAGATGTTGGAGGTCCTTATTCAGGACAAATGTTTCTCATTATAGTGGATGCTTTCTCAAAGTGGATAGAAGTTAAATTAATGCCATTTACAAAGACATCAGCCGTTACCAAAACCTTACAAATCTTGTTCATAATGCATGGCTTACTGGATACAGTTGTGTATGATAATGGACCACAGTTTACAGCAACTGCCTTTGAAAGTTTTTTAGCTGCCCTAGGCATTCACCTTGCATTAGTCTTTCCCTTCCACCCAAATTCAAACGGCCTTGCAGAACTTGCTGTACGTTCTATCAAAGAGGCCTTAATTAGATTAGGTCCTGGCAACTGGCAAAGTCGTTTGAACATATTCCTGATGTGGCAGCACATAATGCTCAGCAAGTCTACAGAAAAAAGCCCAGCAGAATTGCTTTTTGGCCAAGAACTGCATTCGATATTAGATTGACTACACCCGGACAATGCTCTGGAGGCAGTTAAAGAAAATCCTAAATCTCCCCGGGAATTTACAGTAGGTGATGGCATTTGGGCAAAGAATTATGTTCATGGACCAATATGGCTGCAAGGAGTCATCGAAAGTAGTACCGGGCCCTATTCTTACACTATGCGGTTGATCGATGGCCCCCTGTGGCACTGCCACATCAACCAACTCAGGAGGGGTCCACCCAAAACTCCAGAACACTAATCCGATATACCCAGTAACAAAAGTTTGTCTTTCTCCTTAGGATACTACAACCCGGAGGATGAGGACAACTTACAAGATGACAGGGCACTCCAGTGCAGAGTGAGGGAAGGGACCTCCTCAGTTTCAGCAGGAGCAGGGTCTGGTGCCTTCCAGGAGCTTCCATTGGAAGCCCCGGAGTCAACGAAAGGCCTGTCCTCTCTGCTCTCTGCGCTGACGAACAATGATCTGTGCAGTTCAGGGAGACAACGTCACCGCCCCATGTACTTAGACCAGTACATGGGTGTTCCGAACAGTTCATTCTAAAAAGGAGGGGTACTAGATCCGGAGCCAGATAGCTAGTTGCCGGAGATAGTTAATAAGTTCCTGTTTCCCTCTCCTGTTAAGAGCAGACAGTCGGGCAACTGGCTGGGCTACCCAAATTGGTGGAAGCGTTCTAGTGCTTCTATTAAAACAGCGCTAAGAGAAATATTTGTGCGGAGAGTTGTTCTAGTGTTCAATTGTTACTGTTCCAATAAATCATCCTATTACTTGCCATTGCGTCCTGCCTTGTTCCTTCACTGGACCTATCACAAATTATTCTTCTATGAGAGGTATTTTCAGGTCAAACATTTTACCCTAGATAAATCCAATCAAGTACTATATTTTATATGGTAAGAAACCTCTCAGAGTAAACTTTCCAGTACAAATGTAGTAAATTGGAGTATGTTTTATGAATTATTTTCTTCTTTTGACAGATTTGCTTATTATAGTAAATTCAATTAGGTCTGAAGTAATCGTCAGCCTCTCTTTTTTTATAAACTCACTGCAGCCCATGCCACATTTAGATGGATGATGCAATCAAAGTCTACTTTTCAGCAAAGCTATAATCACATGTAGAAAAGACCTTGAGTTAATAGGCAAAACAATGCTGCCAATGGAACAGTCATCTGAGAAACAGCACAGCCTGCAGCTAGAAAGTAGGAGAGGTGAGAAGAATTGAACTTTCAGACTTGCAAAATTGATATTGACTTTGCTGGGTAAACCAGATAGGAATCACCACCAGATGAGCTAAATCCACTTTTTTGTAAACCTACATCGAAAGAATCTTGTTCTGTAACTGTCCTACTCCAATTGCCATCTTGAGCACACACACCCATGCTGTGCTTGTATATTCAATTCAATTCAAGCATTTGTATTTAACTTCATACAGTCAGTATCTGCAGTCACATCAAAATCTACAACAGCTGATAGAACAGCGTGACCCAAGCTCCACCTTTTTTGTATGTGTGGTGGCATCACAGGCACATACAAAAGGCGCAAGGTCTGGATCACAATGCTACATTTGCTGTCTTACAGTTTTTGATTCATAGCCATGCCTGCAGATTGTGCTTTACACAACCAGATGCTCCCTTCTAAGGCATGAAGGTACTGACCATTAATCTTTATGTTCTGTCAATATATACTAAAAAAAAATACTTTCATATATATATATATATATAAATCTGAAAGTACCATTAACATGAATACACACACACATATTCCACACATCTTCATTGTATCTATAAGAAATAAAGGTAGACAAGCAATCATGTTTAAAACAGTGATTTCTTATCTATGTAAACAAGCAGTAATTAAATTCACTATTAATCAGTGCACTTTAAAGGCTATACATTTCTGAGAAGGATTTAAAGCATTGGCACTTATTCTGTGGCTCATTAAGATGCATCTTTTCTTAATTAAAATACAATATTAATTTTATGAAATATGATTGTCAGATATTTGCATATATCATTTGCTTCATTTGAATCCTATACATATTTATAAGGCGTCCAATCTAAATGATTTTAAAGGCCAACTTAATAAAATTGCAAAATAGTCTTTCTCAGTGGATTCCAAATGAAAAATGCATGAGCAACACAACAGAAAAGTTCAGCAGTGTTCTCTGCCTGTTCAGGAAATAAAAATCTTTTCAGCAATTAATCTTTTGGAATTTGCCATGCCTGATCACACAGGTGTCTTGAAAACTACTACTTGGTTTGGATCAAAGACCTATCTATGTCAGGAATTTTTTTTTTGTCCTAAAATGTACCACTGCTCTAAAATAACAACATGTAAGACTTTAAGCTTAACTAACATAGTAACCTTGGGTGGTTTAGATTAGAAGATTCCCTCACTGTCTAAGTCAGTGCATACACACTTACTTCACTTCACTTCATTGGTGGTCCCAGCGGAATGTTGTTTGTGACTTCACAAGCAGAGACAGCTCTGAAAGCAATTGTGAAGACTGGGGGAGAAATGGCTGTTTTTGCGTTTCAAAGAGGACTGTTTCACTTATGCTTGTTTTGAAAAATGCTCCTTTAAAATGCTTCGTCAAAACTCTAGTTCTTTGTTCAGCTGCAAACACATATATACAGAGGACACTACAAAGGATTTAATACTTTCTGGATCAGGACGCTATGCGCACAGTTACTCAAACACTCGTCACCGCCCGCCTGGACTACTGTAATGCTCTCTACATGGGGCTCCCCCTGGGACGCATCCGGAGGCTTCAACTGGTCCAGAATGTGGCCACGTGGGGGATTTTGGGGGCGCGGGGTAGTGCCCATGTGTCCTCTCTCCTGGTCTACTTGGTAGGGCTGATTCTGCCCCCTTCCGTATTCTTGGACCCCAGCCCAGCCCTAGCATACCCCCCATGCAAAGCTAACTTTCTCTAAGGTCTCACCTCCCGTAGTCGTCCTGGGGGAAAGCCTTCAGCCAGGGCCACCGCTTGGTCACAGGTTTGAGGCCCGGCGGCTTTGACCCACCTCTGGAGTTCGGAGGGCAGGATGGTCAGGAACTGCTCCAGAATCACCAGCTCCAAGATCTGCTCTTTGGTGTGCCTCTCCGGCTTCAGCCACCGGTGGCAGAGGTACCAGAGGCGGCTGCAAGCTTCGCGGGGACCCTCAGCGTCTCGATAACAGAACTCTCTGAAAAGGATTCGTTGAGTGTCCATGGCCGAGTCGTCTCTCATGGCATCCTCACCCACTTTCCAGTAGTCATCCATCTTAGTAGCGATGGGCTGCTCCCTCTCCCTTTGTGTTTCTTTGCTGAGATCCAACAACCCTTTGTATCTCCAGTACGTTTCAGCTGCTCCTTCCAATGAAGCCAGGCAGGCCTTGGCATTCTCCCAGGGTTCAGAAACCAGCTCCTCCTGCTTGGAGGACTGCATTGCCTTCCAAGCAGCTCGAGGGTCCAAATATTTCAACCGCGGATCACCTGCCTCAATCTTGGCTGATCTGGTTCCCGCCATTTTTGCAAAACCATCTGCATTCCCATCTTGGAAGTCTTTCTTCGTTCTTCCTGCCTTCTCCTTGGTAGGCCCAGCTTGGAGGCTCTCTTGCAACAATCCTCTTTCGGATGTTGCGTCTGGACTTTTCCCCTTCTCTGTCATTATTTTATGTCTCATGGCCAGCGTCCTTCAACTCCTGGAGAAACACATGTTTGGAAGCATGTCAGAAAGGCAAATGAGTGTGAAATAAACATGTACATATCTCAGAGTGGCATGGTGGATTAGAGTTGCAGCTCTTACCTCACAATTAGGAGGCTGTGAGTTCGATCCTAGGTAGTACCGTGTTTCCCCGAAAATAAGACTGAGTCTTATATTAATTTTTGCATTAGGACTTATTTTCCGGTTGGGTCTTATTTTCGGGGAAATACGGTACTAAATGCATCCATCTGCCTGATCATCTTATCTGGGGCTTAATTTGGGTGTAGGGCTTATATTACAAGCATCCTGACAAAATATTGCTAGGGCATATTTTCCGGTTCGGTCTTATTTTCAGGAAAACAGTGTAGAAAATATTTTTCTCCCTGGGCGCAAAGAGAAAATATCTGCTGTGAGCTCTACATAGGTGCCAGGAAGGGCATCCAGCCAGTAAATGCTCAGCTCCATTCACTCGTCTCGACTCCACCCTGATGCAAGGGATTACAGGGTCATTAAAAGAAAAAAATGTATATATCTCCAGGCCAAATTAGCCACTCGTAATTTATCGACTCCAATCACAGTCAGGGTGTCTGGACCTATGTGATAACAATGATTCAAAGCTGTTTCAGAAGAAGGGCTGATAAGGAGAAGAGGGTGCAGTAAACAGTTATGGCAAGATGAGCCTATTCTATCATTTAAATAATCATTTTCATCCTCACCCTCCTACTCTACTCTACCCTCCTACTTCTACCCAGAAGACTTAAAATCCTGCTAGCCAATTTGATTATTACAGGTAGTTCTCAACTTACAACATTTAATGACCGTTGTAAGTGGTAGTAGGACTGTTTTTCACCCTTACGGCCATTGCAGCAGCATCGTGATCATATGCTCAAATTCAGACCCATGGCAACTGACTCATATTTATGACTGTTGTAGTGTCCCGGGGTCATGTGATCACCTTTTACAACCTTCTGACAAGCAAAGTCAATGGGGAAGCCAAATTCATGTAGCAACCATGTTATTAACTTAAAACTGCAGTGATTCTCTTAACTGTGGCAAGAAAGGCCGTAAAAGGGGGCAAAGTCGACTTAACAAATATCTCACTTAGCAACAGAAATTTTGGAGTCAATTGTTGTAGTAAGTCAAGGGCTACCTATTTTTAGTTTATATTATCTTTTAATATAATATAATATATATATATCCTGCTAATAAAATCAAGCTTCTGGCTATATCAGCAGTGTAGCATTAAGTATCTATTGCTTCTTGCCAAAATTGTCTTAATGCTTGTAGAGATGGAGTGTAAAGTTTTATCTCTGCAAGGATTTCAGAGATTTAATAACAGGTTTTCAGTTCTTTTCGAACAAGAACAGGGTAAAGTAGTATTTTTCAACTTGTGTAAATTTGCTGGCTGGGGAATTCTGAGAGCTGAAGTCCACACACCTCAAGGTTGTCAAGGTTGAGAACCATCAGGCTAAAATATACATGCAGACATTCAGTGAAGCCACTATTTGGGGTTACTTCCTGCTGTTATTACCCAACATTTTATTAATAGAACCACCCTTTTTATCTTATCTACTACAAAGGAATGAGTTTTCCCCTTGACAACAATTCCAATATCCAAGGAATTACAGATCTTATTTATTTATTTATTTATTTATTTATTTATTAGATTTATATACCGCCCTTTTCCGTGCAACGGACTCAGGGCAGTTTACAGCTGACAATAAAATACAAATATATATACAATTAAAATAACACTAAAAATAAATATTGGTAGGCTGACAATTTAAAATAGCAAATTCTAAAACCAATTTAAAACCTAATTCATAAAATCAGGAACGGAGGAGGGGAGTTGGGCTAGGCAAGACCTGCCTGGACAAAGAAATGTGTCTTAAGGGCAAGGAGGAAAGCAGGGAGGTCAGCAATCCTTCGAATATCTGAATATCTAGGTCATTCCAGAGGGTGGGAGCTGCCACAGAGAAGGCTCTCCCCCTGGGGGTTGCCAGTCTGCATTGTCTGGTGAAAGCACCCTGAGGAGGCCCTCTCTGTGGGAGTGAATGGGGTCGATGGGAGGTCTCGCATGGTGGTATGCGAGCCTGCAAATGACTAGGCCCTATGCCATGGAGCGCTTTAAAGGTGGTTACCAAAACCTTGAAAAGCACCTGATTGACCACCGGCAGCCAGTGCAGCTCGCGCAGGAGAGGTGTCACATTTTATGGCCCCCTTTCACACAGAAGGACCAAAGAAAAGGTAGCTCACCACAGGATACAAAATATCATTTTAATCTTCCTGATGTCAAAGGTTACCCAAGGATTTTAGACTTATAATGGCCTCCAGACAATTTAATTCCTCTAATCCTATCTAGATAAAGATCATGTTTGTTGTTGGTTACAGCACCAGATTAAGCAGATGTTTGTGAATCGTTTCCTAAAAACAAACAAATAGAAATCTTAAAAAAATTAATTTGGGATCACTGCAGAAGGCAAGAAGCAGCTTTTTCCAGTTGCCACACCGGCGTACTTACGACATAAAATATTTTCCCGTGCTGCTTGGCGACAAAATATAGGGAATGACTTAGAAAGGGGGCTGCAAAAGTCAACTAGTCCAACCCACGAACCCCACTCCCACCCCTCATGGGAAACCCACAATGCAGCCAGATCAAGAACACCGCTCCTGATTTTACCCCCTCACCCCGTTCGGTTCTCAACCCTGATCCCCGGCCAGGGATACTGGGCGATGTGGTACAAACACCTCCGGAGAGTTGCGGCTTTCCAGACCGCGCCCTTCAGGTTGCTTGCTCAACCTTTGCTAAATCGCCTCCAGCGAAGAACACAGCCTTGAGCAATGGGACGTATGTGTATGTATGTTGTTGTTGTGTCTAATATCAAGGTGTGTGTGGGAATCTATAAAAGGAATCGAGCAGGGTTCTCCTTTCCCTTCCATACTTGCAAGATCTCGCGCACCGCTTTTCCCCGGGGCGCTGGCAAAGGCGCGCGCCGCTCGCCCCGCGCTAGCCGCTGCAAAGGGCGCCCCCCTCTCTCTCTCACACACACACACTGTCATTTACCCGGATTTTCCGACGTCACAACTCGAGCTGAGGGAACCCCCTCGGCCTCTGGAAGCCCAGCTGCGCGCTCCCCAACTTGGAAGAGGAAAAGGAAATGCGGCCCTTCCCCTAAAGTGACAAGAACGCACCTTCTTCCAATGGCTTCTCCCCTCCCTTCTGGGAAGTGGATCTCGGTCAGCTTAACCCTTCAGCCTCGGGGCCTCCGCCAAAGAATGACAGGCAGAAATCCGACCCGGGGAGAGTTGTGTTTCTCTCCCCCGCCCCCCATCCCTCCTCTCGCTCCAGGTATCTCTAGGTGACAAGCTGCAAAATCAACCAATTCACTTGCCTCCAGAAGTTGTGAAGGCTCCAACACTGGAAGTGTTTAAGAAAAGATTGAACAACCATTTGTCTGAAATGGTATATAGCAGAAGTCCCCAACCCCCACCAACTGGCTGGTAAACAAGCAAAGCCCCATCCACAAGTTGCAGGCAGCATGAAAAACCACATCCCTTCAGGGCCACAGAAAAATTTTTCTCCATGGAACCAGTCCCTGGTGCCCAAAAGTTTGGGGGCCACCGGTATGCCTGAACAGTGCCTGAACAGTGGGTTGGTCTAGAAGACCTCCAAGGTCCCCTCCAACTCTGTTATTCTGTCACAGCTGGGACTGAGAAGTTGGTATTTGCCTTCTGCTTACTAGAGTCTTGCTTTTGAATTGAGGTTCTGGAGAAGACTCTTGAGAGTCCCTTGGACTGCAAAAGGAAATTGACCTTGACTGTTCTTTGTTTGCTTGTTTTATTTATTTAGTCAAACATATAAAACAACAAAAAGTATAAATAAAAACATTATATTAACATATAAATGAGTACAAATAAATGGGGGCAGTAGTACAGGGACGGTAGGCACTCTAGTGCACTTATGCACGCCCCTTAATTACACAAAAAACCCTGTTCTTTGTGTAAGATCATACCTCCATCTCCCATCTCCTTCACCCCAAAATTACAGGAAACCAACCCAAAAGTCAGGGCAGAAGCACAACAGCCCCCAAAATTAAACACACACAGCAGCAGCAATAACTGAGTAGATGGTAACAACTGAAAACCAATCAAACCCCACTGATTGGATTAAAACTAAGGAAGCCAATACTTAAATTTACATTTCCCAAGCCCCAAGGAAGATCACAGGTTTTACATTCTCTTTGAAAATCAAGCACAAGTTAAATAATAAAAGGCAATGAAATGTAAACTGAAGCTTGTGAAATGTACCAGAAAAGTATAAAAATCCATGTAATAATAATAATAATAATAATTTTATTTATACCCCGCCCTTCTCCCGAAGGACTCAGGGAGACCTACAGGCAAGTAAAAACACAAAATGACATAAATCTTAAAATGTACATAAAATTATTAAATAAGGCCTGATTTAAAAGGGGAG
>JANHFO010006760.1:99081-110446 GCA_032468095.1 Pareas carinatus | reverse complement strand
TCCCAATCTTGACAACTTTAAGGCGGGTAGACTTCAATTCCCAGAATTCCCTAGCCAACCGGCTGAGGAATTCTGGGAGTTGAAGTCCACCCGCCTTAAAGTTGTCAAGATTGGGAAACCCTGGAATAGATCTTAATCATTCAGTTCTGATCAAGAAAAGACCATTAAAAGCTACTAGAAACAATTCTGTCAAATTTGTTTGTAGAAGCCAATGTTATAAATGTTTTAATTTTGAAAGTTGTGATGTTTCTTAACATCTTAGTCAATATTGTATCCAGTTAATTTTAAATCCATGTCCAAAGCAGTTTGATTTTCAGTTGTATTCTTTTTTGAGTTCATTTTTATAGTAATGGACAATCTGAAAAGAAAATTCCAAGTTTGTCAAATATCTTTGAATTCTTCTGAGTTAAAATACTTTTATCCATTTTGTATTAATGGCTCTTCTTTAATTCTAATTTTTAGTTTTTTCTGATTACTTCTAGTAACCAGCCTTCATTGTTTTTCTCTAATCCTAAACATCTGTACAGGGAAAGATTTCTTACACTTACATTGAAAATCTTCATATATTTTAGTAGAATTTTAAACAAACCACAGAAAACATTATAATAATTTCACAGTCTTATTGCCAGTCAATCCAGTCCCATTACTTTTAAAAACTTTTCAGAATCAATATCTTAATCACCCTTTTGCTGCTTATTTCAATTTTTTTTAAGTTCTTAACCTACATGAAACTTCCTTAGCTGAATATTGAACAAAAATCACCAGTGCTATAAATGTGGTGCTTCTAAAAACTGTTAATATCCAGAAAGCAATCCATATACAATGAAATTAATTAAGAAAGGAAGTGGGCAAACTCAGTATCCCTTTTGCAGCTTGAGCAAAGGTGACTTCCAGCTTTCCAAGCTCTAAGCCATCGGAGACCCTCTCCTTAATCCCGAGAGAGGTTTGGAGAGAGAATTCGTTCTTTCCACAGTGATTGACTCAGCTCTCTTGCAGAGCCATCTTCAGTTCACCATGCTTCCTGTGGAAGTCGGAAGTCACTTACCCCCTTAGCTTCTGTGTGAGAATCTAAAAGGGCTCTTTGCATGATAATGCATTTTGTTCAGTATTAACTCTTATTGAAACATTGGAAGTTCTAGCATGGCTAACATTTGCCTTGGACTAAATCATTTGTAGATAAAGGAATTACATACTTACTATGTTTTATTGCATGTATGTTTAATCCTAAAGCATAATGTTCTTAAAGCAGTAGATACTTATTTCATGTGATTGCATTGGAATTTTTAAACAAACAAGCTGAAATTGTTGAATAACTGAAATTCCACTGAACTGGAATATTTTTTAAAACTATTAAGCACCAGTTTGCTGCACTTTTCCAGTGAACTGTTAACCCCCTAATTGAAATTTTAGATCCTATTATATCTGCTTACTAAATATTGAATCAATAAGTATAGTGAGAATGTTGCTGTTTGGGAAAAAAAGTAATTTGAATACTTTTTGATTGTTAGAAGATTGTTCCCAGGAAAATATTACGTAAATTCATAGCTGTCAGCCTGAGAGGTTTCCTGTATTACATAACTTAATTCTGTTACAGATTTTTTAAGTGTAAGTACTTGTTACTATATTTGTTGGCAAAGTTAACTGTGAAATCCTTTCTCCATACTTCTCTGTAGCTTGAAAACGCAAGATTCTCCTCTGAAATGTGTAGCTCAGCAGCTAACAGTGTAAGAGAAGAACTTTCGGAGAGTCGCATGCGCATCGACAGCCTCTCTTCTCAACTGTCTACTTTACAGAAAGAGGTAAGGAATTTAAGATTCTGAGTGAATATTAACACGACCCAACTAGATTGAATGTATTTCTCTCTACCAATTAAGAATAACAGACTATATTTCCCAACTTTATTATTTTTCAAAACAAGGAATTATTTTGCTTTTATTACAGACACTGCTGAGGGAGTTTTCTCTGTCTTCCTTCTGCTTTTAAGAGAAGAAAGAAGGTGACAAAATATAACTGGCCTGTCAGCAGTCAATCCTCCTTAAACATTTTGGGGTGAATGTTGAATGCATCAGAATTGGGGTGTTTTCCATTGAATAAATTGTGCTGATTCTTTTGTAGCTTTTCTAATAATTTACGTTAATGTTGATTTTTAACTTGTACTTTAATGTGCTTTTTAAATTAATTTTCCTATGTCTAGCATAGTACGTATCCTTATCTAAATTATTGCTTTTCCTTTTGACTGACTATTGGTTGTGTGAAAGTATTATCATAGGAGAGTGAACAGTGTTTTTAACATAACATTAATTTTCTTCAAAAATATTTTCCTTATTTTGTTTGGAGAAAATACTAAAAAATTATGCTAGCAAACTATATCATTTGATATAAATCACTTTGGTAAAATTATTTTAAAAGATGTACACATTTTAAAATGTAATGTAACATCTAATATATCAGATAATTTTTATAGAAAGATACCCTATTTGCTTTAGAGTAAAGAACACTTAATCCTTAATTGTTAAGTTTAGTATTTACTCAAGATGCTAATGCATGGGGTAGGGGAACTGAACTGTGAATATTAAAAATTAGTTTTCTGCAAACAATGAGATTGTTTTGTAATTATACAGTAATATGCATGACTTATTCTTGCCCAATCAGGAAATATATATGTTTATTTCCTTTTGTGTTAGACTGCTTAATAATCAGAGGAAATATATTGGGGGAGAGACAAATTAACTCCCTCATAATAATTGTTTTTTTATTTAAAACAGGCATAAAATTATTTCTTGCCATTCTCTTTTGGTTTTTAATAATATCCTGCCACATATATTTTTTCAGAGGTTTTTGTTTTGTTTGTAACTTTTAGTCTAGAGGATGGCTAGAGAGGATGCAAGAACTGGAGGACATCCTGGCTAAAGAAAGGGATACCTTCCGCAGGACACTCTCTGACAAAGAGAGAGAGATGGCAGAGATACGAGATCAGATGCAACAGCAGTTGAATGATTATGAACAACTGCTAGATGTAAAGTTGGCTCTGGATATGGAAATCAATGCCTATAGGAAGCTGTTGGAGGGTGAAGAAGAAAGGTAACATAAAGATATTTAATCTTTCTATTCACTAAACATTATCGACCTCTATGTGATGATCAGGAGGGACCTTGATGACAAGAGATGTGCATATTGTTTTAAGAAATAGAGGTCAAAATGGAAAGAACCTCCTTGCAAATTTTGTCCAAGGATTTCTACGTGATCACTCTTACATATCTTGTAAGCATTATATGATATGCAAAACAGCTCAAATCCAGCTAAAATTCTTCTACTATAAGGAAATATAGTATAAACAACAGTACTGAAATATTATTGATCTGGGTATAAGTATTCTAATCACTGTGGAAAATTGGTCATGGTAGGGAATAGTTTTGTGAATGGGAAGTTATTTGCCATCACTTAATAAAAAAATACTTCATAGTACCTACTGTCAGATCTGAAAAGAAAACATTTTCGATGTGACGACAAATTAGCTTGAGTTTGTCGAGCCACTTCCACATACATATGCACTTGTCACTATAGGTCAGTTCAGAGGGGATTAAAATATAACTTAGGGTGTACACAAATTTGAAAGTATGTTTTGGAAATTTTCTAGAACCGTTCTGGTCAGTTTACGATTTGATAGAGCCAGAAGAACCTGAACATTTTGAGTATTCTGAGTTTTC
Organism: Pareas carinatus; assembly: GCA_032468095.1. Lineage (NCBI taxonomy): Eukaryota > Metazoa > Chordata > Lepidosauria > Squamata > Pareidae > Pareas > Pareas carinatus. The sequence continues at coordinate 106,739 of JANHFO010006760.1, read as the reverse complement.
ATCTAAATGAACTCCAGACTTATCTATATCCTCTTAACCGGATTCCTTGGATTCTTCCCATCCAGCTGCCAAACCACTTTTGCTTTGATGTTCGTGTTTTGGTCTGAAAGTACTATAAGTACAGACATGTTTGGGCACGGAAGAGTTTGCATAGCTGTAAATATAGCTGTTTCCATATTTTCCAGCCTACTTGACATGAGCTAGCAGTCTGGAGATGGAAGAAGATTCATTACTCCTTTTTCTTTCCTAGTTTAGGATTGCTTGGACCATGTTTCGCCAACAGAAAATCCATCTGTGGCATTTTCTTCTTTCTACCACTTCTCATCTGAAATGTCTGCTGCTAAATAAGGGACAATTTAATACATTGTTACATGGCTAGCCTTTGTTTTGAAACCTCTTATATCTAGCCGCAGTTCATAATGTTAGTTTTGAGGGGTGGCGAGAACCATAACAACAGTTTATATTTGAAAATATAAAGTCTATGTTAATTTACATACAGATTACTTGACTTATTTTATTCATGAGTTCACAAACCTTACACTGAACGTTTACCAGTTCATAACACAAGACAGATGGAGAGACATGATTGGGGCAAAAATGTTTTCATGATTTCCTCCACTTGTTTAGGTTGAAACTTACTCCTAGCCCATCTTCTCGTGTAACTGTTTCTCGGGCATCATCAAGCCGTAGTGTTCGTACGACGAGGGGAAAGAGGAAGAGGATTGATGTAGAAGAATCGGAGGCCAGTAGTAGTGTTAGTATCTCTCATTCAGCTTCTGCTACTGGAAATATCTGTATCGAAGAGATAGACGTAGATGGGAAATTTATCCGCTTGAAGAACACTTCTGATCAGGTATGTTAATTATGTACTAAGCCATAGTATAATTGATCGGCTTTTGATTATCTAGGATCGATGAACTCAGTCAGAAAGGTTGTTTTAAATCTGTTTACTGAAAAGGTTTAGCTCTATAATCCCAGTGATAACATATTTTATTATACAATTCATTCTTCTCCAAACTGTGTGTCAAATTCCCTAATTCTCAGCAATTGCCATGCTGGCTAGGGACTATTGAGAGTTGAAGTTTATATTACCAAAAAAATGGATAAAGCTGACATAAGATAGAAATGGGAACTTAAAGCCTTTCAAAAACTACAAATATAGCATTATTTCATTGCCCATGCTGAGGGAACTGTTGGAAGATGAAGTTAAGTGGGACTTGGAAGGTCAAAAAGTTGAAGGGTTTTCTTAAAATTTAGCTACATGGTGTTGCATGATCCAACTTTCTTTGAATAAACTGCCTGCTCCAGAAAAAATACTGTTTTTATTATGTGTCAAATGATAAAACTGATAGAGCATATGCAAAATATATATTTTATATATAGTTCTTTTGGTCTGAACGGTTTAATGAGTAAAAATATATATTGTATGTACTCATTGCTGAATTTTAGGTTCCAAAACATACCCCCAAATTGAGTTTGGCCTATGTGTAGACCAAAGTTGCAGACCAGATTTTTGAAAAAACCCTCACACGATTAAAATGCAGTTTTTTAAAATTACAACATAAAAATTTGCAGTTTCCTGCCTGTTACTATGGTTAAAAAATTGAAATTAGGCTTATCCGCCAATAATGCATTTTTATGGTATTTGGGTTGAAATTTTAAGGATTGGCTTATCTGTGTTCATGTACAATAATTGCCTAATACTGATCTTTTTTTTCTCTGAATTAATTTAGGATCAACCAATGGGAGGCTGGGAGATGATCAGAAAAATAGGAGATGCTTTTGTTAGTTATAAGTATACCTCAAGATATGTGCTGAAGGCAGGCCAGACTGTTACAGTAAGTGAAATCAATTTTGTGTAACTCAAAATATAGCTTTCCACTAAAAATATAAATCTCGACAACAAACTTCAGGTGAAGTGGAATAATAACTAACTAAAATATGTGTAAATTAATCCTAATCAATATTCTGAGTGTCATTTGGACTCTCCCTAAGAAAATAATTACAAGTCAATCTCTTTAAACTGTTATTGCTTAGATGCCTGGCAATCTGTATCCAGAAAGATGCAGCTTTGGTGTATTTTGTCTTTTAACTTTATATATAAAATAGATGCAAAGCTCCTTACCGGCAGATATATATTAATTTTGTATAATCTATTTTATTTTTCTCAGATATGGGCTGCTAATGCTGGAGTAACAGCAAGTCCTCCCTCTGACCTCATCTGGAAGAACCAGAACTCCTGGGGCACTGGCAAAGATGTGAAAGTTGTTCTGAAAAACTCTCAGGGAGAGGTAATGTAGATACATATGACTCCATCACCTTGATACAGTTTAATTAAGATTAACAAAAGATATGACCAAACAGGAGTACGGCTGTGGTTTTCTTTTTAATATATTGTGCACGTCTCCAAGTGGGATTTATATATTCACCACAATAATACAATAACAAAAAAAAGTCCTGAAATAGTTTGAGTGTTTCATAACAACGCAGCAATGTCTATTACAGGAAGTTGCTCAGAGAAGCACTGTCTTCAAAACAACTTTACTTGAAGTTGAAGAGGGGGAAGAAGTAGAAGAAGAACCAATTGAAGCTGTAGAAGAGGAAGATCTATTTCATCAGCAGGTATCCTATAAAATCAAATATATATTTAAAAAATGATCTGAATGATGTAAGGACTTTTCTGAAAAGAATGCATTTAATTGTTTAACAAACTGACAGAGAGCTCACAAGTGGAATAATTAAAATTCAAAGAATCTGCAAGCTCTGTTAGTAAATACCAAGGGCAAGGAAAACACGGATTAAAATTAAATATACAGCAACAAATGGAACAATCAGCCTTAGAATTGACAATAAAAATAGCAAAGTAGTACATAGATTTTGCCTTTTAGGATCAACCATCAACAATAAATGAAAGAGTCAAGCAATACACCGCAATCTAGTACTCGGTAGAACATCTGTTAAGACTTTGGGAAAGACATTCAGTCTCAAAATCTGCGCTGATTCTATTCTGACCTTTTGACCTGGTGCTGTGTTGTCTTTACACCTAAAAAGGTCAGAATAGTCCCATCAATGCTATTCCTTGATACTTTATGGAAGCAAAAGTTTGGATTTTGAAGAAGCAAGGTAGAAAAAATATTGAGATTTTTGAGCTTTGGTGCTGAGAATGGAAAATCAGAAAGCAAACATACAATAGCGAAAAAGTCAACCCAGAGTTCTCACTTGACACTCAAATTATCCTACTTTGGATGCATTATGTGAAGACAGCTGTATGATGGAACCATTAATGCTGGGAAAGATAGAAGGAAAGGAAAGAAGATGACCAGCAGCAAGGGGGATTGACTCTGTTACAGTAACAATAGGGGCACCATTGGAAGACCTGAAAGTTCAGGTTAGGGACGTGTCATCGTGGAGAAAACTTACCTGGTTGTTAATGGTCAACATCAGCTTGATAGTACATAATCAAATCAGTCAGTCTTTAACATAGCTTTCTCCAAACAATTAGCTGACAATATTTTTTATACAAGTAGTCCTGTATAGTTCATTTAGTGTCTTTTCAACGTTACAACAGTACTGAAAAAAGTGACTTCTGACCATTTTTCACAGTTGCAACCTTTGCCCCATCCTCATGATTATGTGAAGAAAAATTCAGATGTTTGCCAACTGGTTCATACTTATGACCATTGCAGCATCCCAGGGCCATGTGACACCTTTTCTGCCTTCCGGCAAGTAGAGTCAACAAGGAAGCCAGATTCACTTAACCCTGTTGCTAACTTATCAACTGCTGCAGTTCACTTAACTGTGGCAAAAAAATGGTTGCAAAATGGGGCAAAATTTACTTAACAAATATCTCAACAGAGATTTGGGGCTCAATTGTGGTTGTAAGTCCAGGACTACCTGTATAATGTAATTAAAGAAATAAATTCAGGTATGTCCATTTGGTTACATAATAGTATGTAGAATAAAAACTTTATTCTGAGTTAATAGCAAAATTGTCCCAACACTGAACACCCTTTTGGAACATACCTGAAATATTCCAAATATTCCATTAAAAAGGTACCATTGAGAAGTTGAAAAGGCCCTCTGTTTCTTCCTGTTTTTCCCCCCTACAAAGATAGGCCATACCAAGTTCTACCTATTCTCAATCTAAAGTGAAAATGGGCTAGGGCATTGTGAAGAAAATACCCTACAGTAGGCAAAACTTTTTACAGTCTCTCAAGTAATATCACAATCCTAATCAATATGAATCCTAGCAGTTTAGGAATGCATCTTAGTAGAACCACATGCGTAGTTCACTCTTGCATTTGCCAGCAATAATTTTCTTTTAACATTTTCACCTGAAAGCTCAGTACTTAAGACACTTGTATATTGCAAATTTTTGCATTTTGTAACCTGTATTAAAGAATAATCATGGAAACAATATTAAATCACAATCTAGAAATACTAATTTCTCTGTGATAGTAATTTAAAAACAGCAATAAGCTTACCTACTCTATTATAGACAAGTTATCATGCCTGGTCACTTGATTTGTAGAATTGTTTTTGATGCAGCAATAGGTAGTCTTGGATCTGCAGGACAACTTTTCTGACAGGTCTAGCTATACGTTTGCTAGGGTTGCTGATTTTTGGCTATTGGTAATCTAGAGGGTAAAGAAGGGACAATTAACTATACATTTGAAAGATCACTAAAGGAAGAAAGACCAACCATTCCACCCTCATTACTAAAGTCATGAGCAAAGGAACACCACTTGGCTGATGGATAAGCACATGAAATTCTGCCAGGCAACTATCACCCTGTCTATCCAGATCTACATTAACCATCTTTAGCTCATGAGGTAGTACAGAATCAACTGGGAAAAGTGATATGTTTGGGCTTGTTTATGTTCAAATGCTATTCGGTGACTCTGGTTTTCCTCCGTGTACTTTTAGTCTTCTCTTTAGCCAGTTCCTAATTTGAAATGAAATGTCCCATTTTTTCCCTAAACTTACTTTAGAGGAGTGTTTCCTAACTCTGGCAAGTTTAAGATGAGTGGATTTCAACTTCCAGAATTCTCTAGGCAGGATGCTGCCTGGGAAATTCTAGGAGTTCAGGTACACTCTTATTAAAGTTGCTGAGGTTGGGAAACATTGAGATACACTGCTCTAGATCATAGCCTGCTCCATGATTTTAGTGTTTTAAGCACTATTTATATAGGCCTGGCATAAAGGTGCTAAATTATAGTTATTAAAATAATTTTGAGAGCCATAAGCAAATTCAGAACTTGAACTCCCTTAGATCCAAAGCATTCTAAACAGCCATGGCACTAAGTGTAGTACATGTCTTGTGACAATCTTGTATTATTTTTAGGGATGTGCATGACGTAGAAAATGTGTTTTGTTTTGAATAAAAAAAAACACATGTGACTCAGAGGTTCGCAAAACCTCTGCTAAAATCATGTTTTAATAAACTGAAATATTTTGTTCCAGAGTTTGGCTGAAAAATGTTGGCAGGACCTTAAAGGGCTAGTAGGAAAAGACTTATGCACCTCTCCTCTTCACACGAGCTGCCGTGTCTCTCAATCTTTTCAGTGCCTTTCCCTATACTTGAATTCAGGCTGGCATCTACAAATGGCAGAGGGATCAGCACATATACGCTATGCCACAGTAGCCATCGCCAACTCCCAAATCTTCCTGCCAATTTCTCTTCCATTCTCCTCTTAGCCATTGCACATTACTGCCCATACATTGAAGTGCAACGCATGTCCAACCTCTTTTCCCCCTGATAGTATCTTCCTTTCCTTCCGTTTCCTTAGCTATAATCAAAGGGCTTTGTCTACTTTTTTCAATCATCCCAACAGTTATGCCTGGAACACTCCACAATTTATGCCCATGTCTGGACAAAATGTGTGCTTTATTCTATACAAAGACACTCAAAACTGTTCTGTCCCTGGTACAATCTCCACATTAAAAAAATAGTTTCTAGCAACAATGTAGAATTTAGTTGTATTTCAGCTTTTGCATATGAAAACTTGCTTAAGATTTCAAAGAATGAAGTGGTTGTCCATATGTTTCTGATACTGTATATACAACAATATTGTTTAGATATTGAGAGGAGAGATGGTCCTTATATAATAGCTGTCAAACAATTTATATTAGAACTGCTTCATGCAAATAATCTTAATACTCTTGAATTGTTTCATGTTTTGCTCCTTTGAGAGGACGTAAAATACATTGTTAATAAGATTCAGACAGGATTATTATTTATACAATTGTAATTTGGGAAAGGTAGATGATTCGTTATCCTGAATGTATATCAAACTTGTACAGTTTTATGTATCAGTTACTGTCTTAACACTTCTTTTATATTTAAAATAGGGAGACCCACGAGGAGCCAACAGAAGCTGTGCAATCATGTAAATGCCAATCATCTAGTCCTCAGTTATGTTTATCCCTTCCTGCAGAGGAGAATCTTCTTGGAAGCACAACATATTTTTGTATTTCCTTTTGTGAATTTTAAAGCTGTGTCTGGCCTTAATTTCCTTTGTCCCAGAGATGGAGGTTTTTGTATGTCAAATCATATATATAGCTTTTTGAAATGTGAAATATTGACACTGAACTATGTACTGTTTTTTCAAAAAAACAACCCTCATTTTTACGGTGGTCCTTTTTTAATACCCTTGTTAAAATACTTGTGTGGGGTTTGGTTGTTAGTCTAGCCATCTACTCTTTATCTTTTTACATTCTTACATGCTTTTTGGAAGGGGAAGGAAAGTGCTTTCAACAAATTTTTGTATGGAAAACTTTTGTATTTTAGCAATCAAGCTACACAAATTTTACTCAGAATATTTGTAAAGAATATTGTCTTGTCTATTAGTTACATCGTAAATAGAAAGATGAAGGACTATATAAAACAATTTGACTAGTTTTACTTAGCAATTTAATCAGGAAAGGCTTATGTTAACGTGTGATGTGTGTTTTTTAAAATCTAGTGTAACTTGCATACTTTTTCATGTCATATTAACAAAATAAAAGCTATCTTAAGAAGAGTGGCATGTTAATATTCGGGAAAAAGTTGAATTTTTAGTAAAACAATTTTGAAAATATAGAACCCATGTTTGTTAGTGAAGGAATAAGTTGTTTAATAACTTGATATCCTAGATGAATTGGTGTTTTTAGGCTTTATAAAACAACCCACAAGAAAATGCTTTTTCTTTTGTTGGATGGAAGGGTTTTATAGGAGTAGTATTTATGGAAAGCTAAAATAGGCTTTCAAGGGAGAGAGTAATGCTTACAATACAGATAGGTGAAAATGAAACTGTTCTCTCTTTCTCCAAGAGAGCTGGAAAGATCATACATGTATCCCTATGTAAGATAGGCTTCCAAGGTAGGTAATCACCTCCTACTCTGGAAGTCTGTGAATGGTCATACAAAGTCTGACAAACTCCTCCTCAGCTCTTTTCTCATATTAAGAATATTTAAAATTACCGTATTTTTCGCACCATAAGATGCACCCCCCCCAAAAAAAGGGGGGGAGTGTATGTGTCTTATGGAGCGAATACTCCCCAAAAGCGTGGGAGATCGCTCCGCGGGACGCCGGGAGCGCTCCAGTTCGGCCTGTAGGGTGATCCTTCAGCTTTTGAGCGTCCCGCGGAGTGATTTTCGGGTATACGGAAATCGCTCTG
>JANHFO010006760.1:74421-89347 GCA_032468095.1 Pareas carinatus | reverse complement strand
GCTTACGGGAGCCGGCAAGCGTGCGAATCCCGACCATCCCGGCTGGCTGCAAACGCACAGATACAGAGCGCTGGAGGTTTCAGCCCACCCCATTTCTCTGTACCCCGCTCAATCAGGTAAGGAGCCGCCCGGGGGGAGTGTTATTTGGAGGTGGGGGATCTACCGTGTTTTCCCCAAAATAAGACACCCCCCCGAAAATAAGACCTAATGCTCTTTTGGAAGCAAAAATTAATATAAGACAGTATCTTATTTTCAGGGAAACACGGTAAAAGTAGTACTTCCCCTCCCCTTGTGAACATCTTAACATTATTGTTATGATTCCTTTTACTCTGCTTGCCTTACTGCAATACATTTATATAATTTCATCTATGTTTTAATTTCATTTGTCTGCCTGAAGTTGGCAAGATGTAAATCTAATAAATAAATACATAAATAATGTTGCAGCCATTACTAAGAGCTGCCTTCTGATCTGTATTCCTTGGGCACAACCTATCTAGAGATTTAGACTGCAGAAGGATTTATGGGTAATAAGTAGTACTATACTCAGACTAATGGCAACTGGTGTAGTGATCACAGAATAGGAAGGACTCTACAATAATACCGTAAGTTCCTCCTACTAAGAGCATGGCTGCAGCATTCTCTACCAGGTGCAGCTTCTAACTGCATCTCCTGAAAGGGAGACCAACATTAAGTGTATTGTAATAACACCGAGGTACATGATTTCTCTTGCTGAATTATAGCGTGTACAATGTGCATGCATGGATGCTGTATATGTATATACACACATATTTGCTGATAAACTGAAATTAAACTTGAACTGAGGTTAGAACATCATTTTGAAACTAAAGCCCTTTGAACAAAATGTTGGTCTGTCTTCAGATACTTTTTGCCAAAACTCTTGACTTTGAAAGCTGTGGGGTTTTTTTCCTCTTAAATTTCCATGCAGTCAAATCACAAGCACTACTGAAATATGAACCCATCAGACTTTGTTGTACTTGAAGTAAAATTAAATGAGGCCTTCTAAATTAGCACTTATGAACTTGAATGGGAAAAGGTAAACCTTTTCATTTTATTTCCACATGAAAGGCAACAACTCTTCATTCTGATGTTCCTAAAAGGTAAGCCAGATAAATTCAGCCAAAACCAATGTATTTGTTCAAACACTAAAAAAGAAGAAGCTGTCTTAAGGTTGAAGACATGTAGAAAATTGGACTATATTTTTCAAACTTGTCAACCCGCAGACATCCCCAGACATCATGATATGTAGAAAGCTAGAATCCATACATTGTAAAAGTTGCCAAGTTTGAAAAATTCTATCCTATAGCTTCTTTTGATTTTCTTTACATCCATTCCAAATCCAAAATTCTTTTCAAACAAGTCTTTTCCTCAGGTGGATTGACCAGCGTCAGACCAGGATTTAGTGTGTTTAAGGTAGTTTGGTGTTTCTGTGACTCTTTTTAATCTGTTTCTATTTTTAACCTATTGGACTCTGAATAAGAATCTTTAAAAATGAATGCAACCTGAAGGAATGGTTACTAGGAAGGAAATACTGCCTTTTAAAGGATCTACTTAGGACATGCAAAGTTTCTTGTTTACTTTGATATTCTGGCCTATTTAGTTGTCCACCCCTACGCTAGTCATACTTATTTTTCTCCTTTACACCTAGAATTAATCAGTAATTTATAATCATGGATATAGCTGATGGTTTTTTCTTATACATAAATAGCGTTCTGGTTTCATAAGAATAGGTACATATTTCAGAATTCCTGAAAGAGGGATATCCTCTCTTTCTTTTTCTCTGTAGCTTACTTCTCAAATCTCTGTTCCTTGCAATTTTGGGTACACAAGGATTCTTAGGTATCAGCAAGGAAAGCAAATGACCAAGTATCTCAGTTTGCCATGACACTTATGTTGGACTGCAATTCCCAGAATTCTCAGCTAGACACTGTGGCCTTACAGCCCTTTTCCTCCCAAAGATGGTACAGTATCACAAAAAGAATATAGTAACTAATATAACTTCTGATCTAGAACTCCAGTGTTAGGTATGCAGATATGACAGCTATAGCATAATTTGAATCCACTGGCTAAGGTTACTTTTGATAATATTCTCAGTAACAGTACATGAAATAGATCAAAATGGAGATTCTAAATAGGGCTCCCCGATCTGGAACGCAAAAATCCAAATGACTGCTGGGGAGAGCAAAAGGTTAACAGCTTTTTATAATACTGTGTTGCTATCTGGGGACTGTTGGGATTTTTGTCATCCAAAAGATTTCTTCGGTGCCAAACATTCATGGAAGGATCTTGTAAGCCCACATGCCTTCAAGACAGGAAACAGAGTATCAAACAGCATTATGAATGCTGGTTAAAACAAATGTGGCCCATATAATATGAAATGCTTTAATTTATACAGATGTGTTAACAATGAATTCCTTCTTCTAGCAGGAATATTCATTCATATTCAAAGGTTCTTAAAATAAATGCTAAAGTGAATGCAATGTTGATAAAGAAACTATAATAGGATTGAAAAGCAATGCTATGAAAACACAGAACAAGACCAACCAAATATGCACCCTATTTTTTTTCATTTCAGTACTGTCCAGTTAGAGACAGCACAAGGTCAACTAAGAGCAAAAGTAGAAATTAAAGATGGAGTATGTTATTTGGGATTAAGGCAAACCTATTTCCAACTTTTTTTCTTTAGATTAGAGAAAACTGCAAACAACAAGTATCAAAAGGTTGGTGACCTTCCAAAGCTAGCAGATATTAATAAAATAAAGTACTGGTTAAATAGAAATTGCAGAAAACTAAGGAATTAGGAGGCATGCACAGAAACACAGGAAAATAATTAATGAGCAATGAGGGAAAAAACCACTGCACTTCTACTCAGATGTAAGTTTCTTGGAGCTTAATGGAGCTTAGTCCCAAATAACAATATTAAGTATTGCAACCAGAAATAAGGAAAGGAGAAAACAGACAAGCAGAAGCTGGTTTGCATCATAACAAGATGAATACCAGAGAATAACAGAAGCAAGAGAGAAGATAACTGACCACCATTCTTTGATGTTGAAGATTATGCAGCGATTGTTTCAATAGGAACTTTCTATCATATGTCAAGAAAACAACACAAACTTTTGTAGATTAGTGGCTGCACACTGCTGAAAACAATAATAAAAGTAGGACTCTTTTACAGGAGGGAGATTGGGCAGAACATCTTCCTTTTTTTCATGGAAGGGAGACCATTTCTGTTATGATGTTATGTCCCACGAGCAGCAGCGCGGGAACACCGTGGGCCATGATTGGACAAACAACAGCCCCCGCAGCGCACCAATGGGCGTTTGGTGTGGAATTGCTCCGTGCAGTGATTGGTCGGGCCCTGCGTTGGCCCGGAATTATTTGGATGAGGTTATAAAGGGAGACCGGTGAGGGAGTTCTTCGTCTCAGTTCACATTCTGTTATAATAAAGGTTGTGTTGTTATACGCTCCTGTTCCCATTTGTCTGCCTCCCCACAGTAGACAACAATTTCTGTTTACTATTTTTCAAGTTTGACTTATGTCTAAGTCACATGTCTGTACAAGTAAGGATACCTTCTCCCATGAAGCTGTACACTGGAATCTGTGCTGAACCACAGCAGGTATATCCGGGGAAGCACAAGCGTCCAGCATACTTGAGAGGGAAATCTTTTGACATGAATGGGAGTCATGGCACTAGTTGCAGTTCTTTTCCTTTTAAAGTCTTTCCTATGTGTTCACTCAATTTGAAAGTGACGCTAACTAAAATCTATATAAAAACATCTACCCTATAATGACACTACATGATAGAGGACAATAAGTTAAAAAAAGTGTTTTTTTCTTTATGAAAGCATCTGTGGAGTTGATGCGTCTCTGCTATAGGAAACACTTTCTTTCCTGCAGACCTTTGCATCAGATGCCTTTCAACTGGGAAGATTGACTGCATTCTCTTCACACTTGTTTAGCAGTGAAAATCAATCAGCTCATTTTAAGTAATTCAACCACTAAAAAGGGTTCACATTTTCAATTCTTCCTCCATATTTGAGACATCTGGATGTCTAGAGGAAGAAAGACAGCTTGTGTTTCAAAATATATTAAGTGTACAAGGTTGCATGGTAGAAACTGTTTGGTGGTGTCTAACACAGCTTTCTCACTCAGGTTTAACTAAAAGCTCCAGACTTGTTTTTCTGAAATCTACTGAGCCTTGAAAAATGTTTCTTATTACCAATACCAAAGGGAAAAGCCAGCTCAGATGTTTTCTACTATAGATTGTTCAGAACACTATAGTTTGTTAGTCCTGAACAATGTCCACAAACGCTTATTTAGGAATGATGACCAATGTCTCAAGTTTCTGGTCTGGAGGTAAACGCACATTCACATTAGAATGAGAAGCAGGCTTGTATAAGATGAATCTCTCCCTAATGCTGCCTATCTCAAATGACTTAGAGAAAACAAAGCATGCTGGACAAGATTTCAGAGCTTTACCTTCAATCTGCCCATAATTATTAGTGCCAAAAGAGAAACGGAATCTGTTTATCTTTTCCTTGCTGCATAGATATTATGTTGATGATGTCTGCAAATATTTTGCTGCCTACTTTCCCAATATTGATTTATTTCAGCAGGTTTTCCCCCCATTTACTCATTGTAGTCTGGCTAAAGTCTCTTCATTAGGCTTTTCAAATACTGGCTTGGATCCAAGGCCATCTGTCTACAGATGGAAGACTTTTTAATCTAAACAACGCACTCCATACCACAGATCATTTCTGTGGTGGAAAGGGAGAAAATACTATTTGTTAAATATGTCCTCACTATAAAGTCTTGATCATTTCTAAGAATATGTTCTGGAACAGTGAAAAGGTAAAGGGAGAGATGGATGAAATGTTAGAACTATATATATATATATATATGACAGCTATTTGGAGTTCACAGCAGACAGTTATTCATTACATCCAGAGAGAGAAACATCTGCTGCTATCTAGGATTAAACTCACAGCCTCCTGAGTGTGAAGCGAGAGTTCTACTTCTAGGCCACCACACCATTCACACTTTCAATATATATTATGAAGCTGTCATTTAAATAAAGTAGTTTGATCTTTTCTCATACAATAACTGTCACCAGGTGTTCCCAGAATAACATTATAAGTTTTATCATACTGTAATATAAATAGAAGTCAAAACAAAAGACTACTTACTAGTGTCCAAAAGAGGTAAATTGTGAAGAGTGCGACAGTGAGTGCAATGAGCCCAACAGCTTCTAGCCTACTACTAAAGTGCAGATGGTCCACTGCTCCCCGCAGACACAACCAGCCGGAGATAGTAGCCAATGGAGTTATAAACAAGAAGCACACCATGTCCCCAAACAAAGTCCGTTTCTCATGTTGGGGGCCAGGATTTCTTAGCCACTGCAGAAAGAATCAATGCATAGTCAGTCTCAACAAAAAGTATTCATTCAACCAAAGAAATCGTTTTCTATCTCATTTATACAATTCTGTGTTTTAATAAACTGTAGAAGTAAGGTCACATAAAAGAGAGAAATGTGTTAAGTTTCTGTTTTTTAGCCAATATGAGGTAGGACTTCACTTTGATCTTCTGTTTATATTACAGCAAGTGTACAGCCATTTGCTTTATCATATTTGGTATATAATACTTTCTAAAACTTTAAAATTTTAATATTGCTAAATAAATAATACTATGCAAAGTATCTAAGGCGAAACAGTATCCCAAAGTTAGCCAATAAGTGCTTATTGATAGTTCTTCCAGTAAATATAATAATTTTAAAGTCATGAGATGTGTCTATATTTATAAAATTATGATTATGCGTGGATATAGATTCAAGGAAGGAACAATTCCGATATTAGTACATTTTGACAAACCCATGAGAAAAGAGAGGAGAAAAAGCCATGTTTGTAACAAATACTACTAAAGCATCTATTTATTTAAAGCAAAAGATAATTAATTAGAAAGCTACAGATGCTAAAGTTTGATTTTACAGTTCAGGAACCCTATAGGGTTTTTTTTTAAAAAATCAAGCTTGTATAGACTTCTACTACCACAAACAAAATTCTATTCTTTTATTTTTATCAAAAATCTTTTATTTAATCAAATCTTTTCTTTTTATTTATTTATTCCTTTCAGTTGGGTCTTAATCTCAGGTGTATATGCATAAGATTACAGCCTTATATTATTTAATTCAGATCTTTATACAGTGTGTATGGCTATAGGCCAGTGATGGCGAACCTTTTTGAGGTAGAGTGCCCAAACTGCAACCCAAAAGCCACTTACGTATCGCAAAGTGCATGCCGTCCGCCCCCCTGGCAACACCCCCATCCCCCTGGCCCTGCATAGCTCAGGAGTAATGAAAGACGAGAGGAGAAATCTTCGAATGGGGCAATTCTTAGCTGAAACATGTTGCCTGGCAGTGCGCACTTGTGCACACTCACTTCTGGAGCCCAAGTTCCGCACCACCTGGGAGGGACCCCTCCCCACCTTCCAGTTGGGCCCAACCAACTTGGGCAGATGGGGCTTCTTTAATCTTCCATCGGGACTACCAGGCATCTGCCTGCCTGCACCCCTGATCCGACGGGAGATGGGGCACACCATGTCAAGGGGTGCAAGTGGACGAGGATGAGGGAGGCTCAGCAGGGCTTAGCTGTTGCCCTTTCAGTGGCCATCTGGCTCTTCGAAGTCACAATGGCTGCCCCCCCAGTTGCACCACTTCAGCTGCTTGACCTACTGGTGCTGTTGTTGGAGCGTCTCGCCATGTTGCTGCTGCAGGAACTGTACACTGTGCTTCAGGTTGGTGGCCACCCAGCGCAAGGGGTCGGCGGGGGCGATGGCTGGACTAGGTGCGAAGGGCTGGCTGGGCGGAGTCCCCATCATGAAGGTCCACGTACCAGCAAAGAGAGCTCTGTGTACCAACTGTGGCACATGTGCCATAGGTCCGCCATCACTGCTATAGACTATTGAGTAACTGCAATGTATTCAGAGCCATGGTGGCGCAGTGGTTAGAATGCAGTACTGCAGGCTAACTCTGCTCACATTGCCATTCCTTCGATCCTGATCAGTTCAAGCATTCCATCCCTCCAAGGTTGGTAAAATGAGGACCCAGATTGTTGGGGACAATATACTGACTGTAAATCACTTAGAGAGTGCTGTAAAATACCAAGAAGTGGAATAGAAGTCTAAGTGCTATTGCTATTTATTAATTCTTATAGTTTATTCTAATCATATACTTCATTAATATCCTGTTCTAATAATGATTCTGGCAACCTATACAGATTTCAGATTCAAAAGTTATTACATTTACTTCCGTGAACCAAAAAATCAAAAAGTAGAAACAAACACTAAATTATTGGAACATAGATTAGAGTTTGGTGATTTTAAACTCTGCTTACAAGCGATATAAAATTCTGAGTAAGCACCCAATTATGTAAAATACTCAAAATAAAGAGGAACAGCAAACAATGCAAAAAAAAAACCTTCTGCAAACTTTGGTGGATTAGCATAAAATGATGTTGTGTGTTTTAAAATATGCAAGAATAAAGTGAAGCAAAAATTCAAACTTCATATAGTTCATATAAATCATTGTTGGGAAACCTATGGCCCACGTGACAGAGGCGGCACTCAGAGTCCTCTCTGTGGGCACACGCACCATCACTCTAGCACAGAGTTCTTCACTAGAAAGCCAGAGCGACACAGGGATCCCCTCCCCCTCTCTATGTGTGTCTGGGAACTATTCTGACATCATCCGTCTCTCTGCTCAGCAGTCCAATGGGAGCGCTTCCTCCCTCTCCTCTCTGGGGTAAGGCTGAAATGTGGCGCAGAGTCTGTGACGAAGGTGAGAAAGGAGAGGAGCTAGGTTGGTGGGGAGCATAGCTCACAGAGGGGCGCAGAAATAGGTGGTCGCTGACGAGTGTGGGGGGTTGCCGCTGGCCACGGGGGGGTGCATGTTGCCATGTTGGCATTTTGTGTTAAATAAGAGGCTTTTGGATTGCAGTTTGGGCACTCAATCTCTAAAACGTTTGCCATCACTGATATAAATGGATGAAGATTGAACTGATACTGACTGAATATGAAAGCAACCACAAATGACAGGTGAACAGTTCAGTAAAAATATTGGTATAATATAGGACTGTTTGTTTTTTGAAGTTAAACCTAAACTGAGATCAGTAGGAAAAGAATCATAAGATTAAATTTTCAATATTGTAATGCCTTTTAAGAAGTTGATGATGGCGGTGTTGTGTTTTACATACTTCAAATGCACACTTCTGATCATCACACTTTGACTATCTTTGTACAGCCTCTATAAATAGAACTATGTCAGTTAAATAACTAAAAATTCTTTGTACTGGTGAACATGGGAACCAAACTTCAATGAAAGATTATGTATCTTGAGATAGTATCAGGAAAGAGAAACGCTCTTTCAATGTCTTGGACCGTGATTCGCTCTTTTGCAAAACATGCCCACTAGTAGATGTTGTAATCACTGAATAATGATCAACATGCATTTGTGTATGATTTGTTTTAAGGGGTTACTTCCACAACACTTCTAAGATTTTAAAAATAAATCGACTTTGTAGAGTTTAAAAGAGGAAAAACAGTGGCTACACTTAAAAATAATGTTGCACTTCATTTTATGCTATTAACTCAAGATTAGTTAAAGAATTTAGCATGGCAGCTAGGAAGTAGATATTTTAAAAGTAGGAACAAGGATATTATATTACAGACAAATAAAACTCTCACACAGATTTCAAGGCACTATATAAAATGATTCAGGACTCTGTCATAAGGATTTATCTCATTTCCTTAACAAATACTGCTGAGGATAGCAACTGGATATAGCTGCTGCAGCAGTCCAAAGTACAATTGAGTTACTTCAACACACGACTGACTTACAACTTATACCTTGTAATGAGACACCAAAAGACAACCAAGGGGAAATAGAAATACTCAGAAGAAAATGAAAGGTGACATTCAGAGATTAGTGTAAGAGAAAAATATTTGACATACAGATGAGCATAATGAGCATCTGAATGTTTCATCGATCTCTATATATGCATTGCAGGTACAATGGAGTTTAATTCACTGGGAAGTCTATACTGTACTGTATTCAATCCCACTGAAAGACATTTCATTCTCTGATCTCTTGCTTCCAAATCTCCTTATTCAATCTATAAATAACACTTTTATATGCAAAAGACTGGGGTGAAAAGAACTGCATTTTGACTACTCTAATTATTTTCCCAGTTTGGATGGAAAGACCACATGGCCTACCCTAAAATGAAACTCTAAGCATTCTTTTTAAAAACTACAAGACCTGGGCTGCAGAAACCACGAGTCAGAGTTTTCTATTTCTCTTTCCTCCCATCTAGTGATCATCTGGATTTTCTCTCTCTCTGTTGAATCCAGGCCAATTTCTCTTCAACTATAAAGTATGCATCAAGTGTAATAATCTATTATTAGGTGTCATGCAATAATATTGTTTTTTTCCTATATTCCTTTCAATATAGTGCCGTTGATCTGAGGTACTTCCATGTCCGATAATGACGTCTATTTTGTACATTAATAGGGTTCACATCCCTGGTCCCAATCACTTGTCCTGCAATAACCACAGAATCATAACACTATTTCCATTTGACAAACTTAGTCATTTTTCTAGATATACAGGCTCAAGTCACTCAAGTTGTGGCCTATTCAAGCAGCGCCATCTACACTGATTCATTAGGTTCCAATTTCTAGGCTGGGTACAAAAATGTTTATACTTTCAAAATGTAACTCTCCATTTTCCTTCCAATTAAAATGAAAGCAATGTTATATATCCAATATCCCGACGTGGCATGTACTGTATTTTTCCTGTATGTTTCTACTTGAAATCTAGTTCAAAATGTATTCTCAACTGATTTTGCAAAAGAAAAGTGTAGAACTAGCATTTGTAGGGACAGACACCTATAGAAATAATTAAAGATATGGAAAATGTTAGAGAGCTTAGTGATCTATTTAGCTTGAAATGCCACATAAATGGATTTAATTTTTTTCTTCTTTCTGCTTAAGTGGAAATGGTCTTCAGTAGTGAGAAAATTAGTAGAGCAGGCAAGGCAGGAACAGGTAGTTTTCAATCTTCATAATAAATTTGAAATAATAATATTCCATCCACTCAACTAGTCAGCAGTTTGGAATAGTATTTGTGTTTCTGTCATGCAATCATAAAGAAATACACATGGGAAGTTTCTAGTAATAAATGCAGCCAATTAGTCCCTGCCAATTAGGTTGTATAGGGAAAAAATATCAGTAACAGTAACAGCATCACACACTGCTATGTTTTTACACACACACACACACACACACACACACACACGACTGATATAAAGGAAAATCCATTTTATAGGATCAAGACATTATCTTTTATTGACTTACTAGCTTTTTGTACCCGTGCTCTGCTACGGGTTTTTTTAAAATTCTGCATCCTTCCTTCTCTCTATTTTTTCTGTTTGTCACCCTCCTTCACCTTCTCTACCCCCCTTTCTCTTTCTCTTTCGTCTTCTTTCTCTCTATAGTTTACTAATTATAGTCTGCGCCTGTCAGACTAAATTGTGTTTTCCTCTGTTACTGGCTTAAACGTTTTGGTACAATATGTAGATCTCCTGTCCTGGAGCAGCAGCAGCAGCAGCAATTCCGTCCTAAGCAGCCACTCCAGGACAGGAGATCTACATATTGTACCAAAACATTTAAGCCAGAAACAGAGGAAAACATAATTTAGTCTTACAGATGCAGGCTATAATTTTGCTCTCTCAAACCACCAGCGTTAACCTCCTGATTCCATCTGCCCCCTTTTTTTCTTTTTACCTTGGAGCACCTCTTTGAGCTCCTGCAAATTGCGGGGGCTTAAGGCAGCCTCCATCCACCCCTGCTGCTGTTCTTCCTGCAGCGTTATGGCCGGGCCGGAAGGTTGCGTCCCAGAATCAAGACTATTCCGCACAGTCCCAAGCCAACTCTGCTCAAGATCCCTCACAGCTGGGCACTGAAGGTCGCCATTTTCCTGGCCCAGCCCCGTTGGGAATTTTGACAGGCAGGTGTGGCTTCTAGCCAATCATTGACGGAGCTGTTAATTTATCACCACCGCAGGAAACTTGGTTTGGTAGGTGGTGTTTGTGCAGTACAGGAGTACCTCAATCCACTCGATTGATGGCATTTAGCAATGGTTCATATGTGAATAAGGGGCTAAGAACAGTTTCTAATGGCTTGTGAATGCCTCATCTTTTTGTCAGAGAATTGGGCTGAAGACAGCACCTATATCATCAACGTGTGCAAAGCTCCTGCCCTGAGTCTCCTCATTCATTATCTGATTGCCAGGCTCCTTTTCCAGCAACTGGGAACACAGATCCGAACAGAGTTGGAATTTCCTCCGTCTGAAGTAACTGAAGTGGAGTGGAGGCTTGTCCTGTCGGGGGCCCTTCCCCACCCAGGTGAGTGTTCTCTTGCTGGCTTCGGGTAGTGGAGCTTGCTCTGGCGCCTGAAGAAAGTCAGGGGGAAGCAGCCATTTTCCTCCTCCAACACTAGAGGCAGAGACAAGTAAGCGCATGTGCAATGTGTTTGTTTAACAAATCTGTCAAAACCTGCCAGCTGATGAGCGCGGTTATTGTAAGCGCATGTGCAGTGTGATTTTTCAAAAAATGTTAAATAACTCTGTTAAAAATTAATATTCAGAAAAAATCATTTCTTAGTGAGCGTCTAGATGGCAACACCAAGGTATGCAGCCAGTTTCATCTTTCTAGTGTTAATGGTTTTAGAGATATCGTGATGAGTCAGATAGCCAGTTAGTCAGTGAGTCTATAAATTAATGAATGAATTGTTTTTGAGAAATATATATATATATATATATATTTGTATTTCTTCCAAGCCTAATCTGGGGCTAGTTTGTTTATTAGCCCTATGACAATGTTTTGGTAATGTATTGAGTTTGTATATACCTTACATGTTCTTTTTTCTTTTCATGTTTCTTTTTTTTCATCTATATAAACCACTCAAAGTAACATGCAAATCAAATAAAAAAATAAATAAATAGATTTCTGACAGAGCTCTGGCTTTACATCACAAATGGAAGGACCCATTTGATGTTAACACTGCTAGCAAGAAGGAGTTCATTGTTGTGTTTGTGTGTGAGTAGGGATTCACACAAATTAATTCACCATTTTAGGGAATCACAGCACCAGAGTCATTTGAAAACTTCTGTTTTATATAGTTTCATATTGTAAGTCAACAGTAGCAATGTTCACTCGATAGGTTACTATCTCTGTGTTTAGGAAATAGCTTTGAAGAATATAAAGAATAACAGAGTTTCAAGGTATGACTGCTTTCCAATGCATTCATTTCCAGTTAAGCTCAGTTTTCACAGCTTCCTTTTTTTAAAAAAACTTTTCCTCTGGGCCCAGTAAGAGTGAAAATAGCATTTTGGCTAGAACTATTTGAGTAGTATGCACATGTAGCTATATTAGCATAATTCAGTTTAAATAAATATGAACTCTAGGTGAAAATAATATAGAAATTGATACTGAGATGTAAAAATCTGAGAAATAAATTATATATTTAGTTAAATAAAAATTAATTTTTTTAGATTATTCTGATTTTAATGCCTTTTCTAATTCCCAATATTGGCTCTGGAATACAGTATATGGATATGTCAATTACTCTTTTTCTTACCTCACAGTTATGAGCATAAACATAGAAAATAGAATAACAGAGATGGAAAGGACCTTGGAGGTTTTCTAATCCAATGTCCTGCTATATCATTTCAGACAAATGGCTCTGCAGTCTTTTCTTAAAAGCCTCCAGTGATGGGGCACCCACAACTTCTGAAAGCAAGCCGTTCCACAGATTTATTGTACTTACCATTAGAAAAATTCTTAGTTCTCATTCTCCTTAGTTCTAGGTTGCTTCTTTCCTTGATTAGTTTTCATTCATTGTTTCTTGTCTTGCCATGCCTTCTGGTGCATTGGAAAATAGTTGGACCCCCTCATTTTTGTGACAAATATTGGAACATCATTATCATGTCTCCCCTAGTCTTTCTTTTCCCCTAGACAAGACATGCACCACACACTATTTTTCCAGACATGACTATGATGCTCTTGAACCTAGTCAATGTATCGTTGCATCACGACCTGTAAGTATAAGTAGACTGTAAACCTCATCTTCCTTATAACTGCCACTATTAATTTATAGCTAATAAGGATAACCCATTCTTTTATTTCAAATTATCAAGTTGCAATTTATATATGTTTATTAGAAAAATAAAGTCAATTGAATAAAGCGGATTCTACATCTGAATAGCATGCAAAGATTTATACAGTCAGTTGCATGTTACGAGTAAACTCAAAGGCACTTTAAAAACAATCTGTTTAATATGTAAACTTAGATTGACCCTGGAAAAATATTTTGAAATCTTTGCTTTTAGTAAAGGAGGTTTACCATATGGATGAATCATTTCTTGACTGAGTAGCCTTATTTCTTTCCAACAAAGAGAAGCCATTCCATAATACTTAAACCATGCCAGGTATAAGCATGCATATGTGTTCATTTTCATTTATACGGTATAAAACTCTTACATAAGACTTCAAAGACCACAATCCTTTGAAAATATGGCTATGCTCCCAGACTTGGGGTTAGATTGGTTGTTGAGTCCCTGGTGGATTTTTGTTTTTAGTCATGTAATGTGTGTTTTGTCCAGCCACGCATATTCTTTTCATTTTAAATGTTTTCTTTTCTTTTAATTATGTAAGCCACCAAGAGTCATTTGAGAGTCAAGCAGCCTTCTAAGCCCACATAAATAAATAAATAAATAAATCACAAGGTCTTCCGGTGCTTTGAGAATGAGAAGACAAAAGGACAAGCATCTATGGGATCACAAGATACTCTATAGTCTAATGAACTTGGATAAGATCCTCCAAAACTTATCTTTGCTGGGATTTCTGTAAAAATTCATGTTCTCACAAATTTTATTATATAAATGCCAAGCAATGCAGGATGATCTGTGTGTACTTGTCAGACTATATTGCCATAGCAACAAACTACTTTTCCAAAACTCAACCTCACATCCAATACTTAACTGCATAAGGTTTGTAGTCTTTATATGTTAGATAAATCACTTTGCTGCAGACAAGAAAAATATATTTATACCAAACATCTCACAGTTTACTGTGATCAGTGCCCATACATGCATACATACATGTATAGGCATGTACAGCAAGCATAATTTTATAACTTTTCTTACATCTTTCCTGAGTCAACTAGTATTTCACCAATTTCTTCAAGGACATAGGAGGCAGCTGCAACATGTCTATATTACAAGTTCTATCTTGCTGCACTACCTTCAGACCTTTCTCCACCACTATAATTTGTAAGTAAAGCTAGAAGTACATCAATTACTTTTAAAAAGGCTGATTGGATATAGAGGCACTGTTATCTCAAATCTGCTTTTAGGTTAAAGTATTTATGTTGATGCACAATATTATGTTGTTCTTATTATATTCTATATCCTTTCTAATCCAGATTCAGTACTAATCTCTGCTACAGAATATTGTAATGTACTGTACAGTACCTAATGTACTGTAGATCCTAAACTAAGCCAACCCCTTAAGGATTGCTTAATGTGCTTTGAATAAAAAGATTGGTATCTTTTTCTTTGAAAGTAGACAATCAAATGTTTGGGTTAGGGTGGGTCCCAAAACCAAGACTACAACTCTTAACTAATCAACAACAAAGAGAATCTCCATCCTCATAAAAAAACACTTAATGGTATCCTGTCTCAAAGACAGGTCAATCCGGTACATGTTTTCTGGGATTTAGAGTTTAGAGGTTATTTCCAGGAGAAGATCGCGCGGATCCGGGAGGGCTTGGACTCTGACTGGCATAGTCCAGATGG
>JANHFO010006760.1:62448-74321 GCA_032468095.1 Pareas carinatus | reverse complement strand
CCCTGTTTCCCCAAAAATAAGACCTAACTGGAAAATAAGCCCTAGCATGATTTTTCAGGATGCTCGTAATATAAGCCTTACCCCCCAAATAAGCTCCAGTTAAGATCGTCAGACAGATGGACAAATTTAGTACCGTATTTCCCCGAAAATAAGATGTAACCAGAAAATAAGCCCTAATGTGTCTTTTGGAGTAAAAATTAATATAAGACCTGGTTTTATTTTCAGGGAAACACAGATAGGTGATGCAGAATTATCAAACTGGGTCTGTCAAGTCCAGACCACCACTAGATGGCAACCACAGAGCTAGATTTTTCTGTACCTCTGCTGACATGTAGTTGTCATTCAGATTTTTTTTTGCAGCCTGTGTATGATAGTCCTGTTTGAAACCCACATTGAATTAAAGAACCAGGAAATGAGCAAGAGAAGTAAGCCATATAATAGAGAGTGGAGCCATCTAGAAGCTCGGAGGGCTAATCTTATCGTTTTCTTTAAAGTGAAAAGTGAAACAATGGAAGGAGGAGTACAACTGATCTGTGAACTGTATGGCAGGCCATCTGTTTTGTGGGATTGGTTCCCAGAGAGCACCTGATCTCTGCAGACAGGAAGATTTATACCCTGTGATATTCTCATCTTGGCTTCAATCAGCTGCATTTTCTGCAGTGGTACAAGAGCATGATCTTTCTTGAAGGTCTTGGGATGAACATCACTGTACCACCATAATCGTAATGAAAAGAATGAATTTATAGCTTGTAATGGATAGAGGAAAAATGAATGGCCAGATGGAATTGAACGAGTCCACTTTACTGAATCTATGGGGGATGCATGTTACTTTTAAACAACTCATTTTTGATGTTTTTCTGATACATGGGTCATAATAATGTTACTTTGGTAAGCAATTTTTTTTGCTAAGTGTCAGTAACTATTTTCCCTCCAGTTTAATGTGTAATCTATAATAGAAAGATTGCCAACCTTGTGTAGAAGTCAATCAACTTTAATAGGTTAATGTGGTAGTTAAACAGATGAAATGTTTCAGTTCTTATTTTCAACCTGAGGTGCACAATTTTGTGTGGCAATAAGGTTCAACTAAATCTTAGGGAAGGTTCATTACTAAAAATAAAAAATCCCAAACATTTAAAGCTGTGGCATGTTTTATGATGGTGACACAATCATTCTCAGTGTACTTAGTGTGATTACCCCGCCACCATATATCATGTAACAAGTACCCTGGATGATAAGTCATGCTACCCTTAATATGCTTGGGTGAAATATAGCTCTTGATCTGATCTATGAGACTTCTCAAACGGGATTTTATTACATCTTCTTTATGTGACAATGGCAACAAAAATAAAAAAAATTGAATGCCACCTCTCTCTCATTTCTCTTATGTCACTTCCTAAGTAAAAAGCAGAACTGGTTTTAATAGCTGGTTTATTGGAGTGTTGATACCAAAATTAAACAATTGGTTCAAATTCAGGAAGATATGCCACTGATGTTGTCACATGTGACAGGAGACTGGAGAAATTCTGTGAAAAGGTGTGAGAAAAACTTTACTATGCTACATACAATTATATAGCTGGCATGTGCTAATTAGGGAAGTGTAAGGAATTCCTCTCTGTTACGGTGTGTGTGTGTGTAAAGTCCAACTGTCAACTCACCATATACTATATATTTCACTGCAGTGCTTTGTTCATCAGAGGCGAACTGCAAAAGAAAATGAATTATTTCTTCACCCTGCACGTTTTTGAAGCAACCAAGCATTTTTAATTCAACCTTTCTGATCTCTACCATGGTTACGGTACTCTTTGATCATTTATTCTAATTCCTGGTTTTATGAGCAAGAGGATGGAAGGATCAATACAGATAAGACAAGTAAAGCAAAAGAAAATCTATATGATTGCATAGGACAGGATGCTGTCTGGAGAGAAATGCTTCCAAAATGCAAGTCTTTCACTACAATGCAGAACAAGGGGTCGACAAAGGTTTCCTGCAGACTTCCTGGTTCCTCTTTTTCTCTCCTTTGCTTGTTGAGTTTAATAGAATAAAAGAACAACAGAGTTGGAAGGGATCTTGGAGAACCTCTAGTCCAACCCCTGCTCAGGCAGGAAACATATACCATTTCAGACAAATGGTTGTCCAATCGCTTCTTAAAATTTTCCAGTATTGGAGCACTCACAACGTCTGGAAGCAAATCATTCCACTGATTAATTTATCCTAAGTTCTTGATTGCTTCTCTCCTTGATTAGTTGCCACCCATTGCTTCTTGTTCTGCCTTCAGATGCTTTGGAGAATACGTTGACAACCCCCCCCTCTTCTTTGTGGCAGTCCCTTAGATATTGGGACATCGCTATCATGTCACCTCAGGCCTTCTTTTCAAATATCTTTCCTATATCCATTTTTGTTTTATTCTGTTCTGAGGAAAGGAGATTGGCATAATGGCTCTGTTACTTTCAAAATGCCACCAGGAATCAGGAATTATAATTTGTCCAGAGGGGTGTATGTCTATGTCTCTGTGTTCTGTAATAGCATTCCAGGCCATTAAAATAGAGCCAAGGACTCTAGAAGCCAAAGACTCCTTTGCTTATATTATTGTTAGCGCTTGTATGACTGTTAGGCAGCAGACAAGAGAGACAAGTGGAGGATTCAAGCGTTCATAGCAGTGAACACTTAGCTAAGGTGGGATAACGGAAACCGAGGGCCAATATCCATGCTACATATTTACGGGCAGTTGTGTTGTATGCTTTTTACTTATTAATTCCTCTTAATTTCACAGCACTCCAGGCTGAAGTTCTGTCAAAATCATTGCTCGAAAGAGAAATAATAGTTAAAAGCCAAGTGGTCAGCCCTCCGCAGGTGGCAAACTCAAGAAGCTGATCCACACCGATTTCAGAAAGCATCTTGGAAACTACGCAGGTGTAAAAAGCACGACCTTGAAAACTATAAGACTTTGCACCCAGGGGGAACATCTGGCAGGCCAGTTAAAGCAGGGTGCTTTTGAAACATTTCTTTCTCATGGTTTCTTATCTGGCCTGGGCTGTCCTTTCCTGTAGCCACCGGTCTGCTTCCTGCAGACTCTCAAGGCAGGGGACTGCTGCTGCCAGTTCCCACCAAATCAGGAAGAAAGCTGCTCTCAGACTCTTTGCCCAGATTTGACTCTGACGGGATTAATTTAATTGCAGAGTCTTTTTCAGATGTAAGACAGCTCAGTAGACCAGAATGTCAGGAATCTAACGCTAATCTGCCTCAGGTACAAACATCTTCATCTTACCTTGCTTGTGGCAGCAGCTGTTCAGATGCTTTTGAAAACAGTGAGCACAAAGGGAGATAGCATTTATTTCTCCTAGAAGTTATTTTATTCAGCCAGTAGAAGGGGTTGGTGTCCTATCAGCATATTTTTTTAATGTGTCTCATGCATTTTTTAGCTCAGATGTAGAGGACCTACTGATATTCAGAGATGCCCATTGTTGTAGGTCTGCTTTCTGGAACTGCATCTGTCAGGATCCACAATTTTCATTAAATTCGGTATATTCATCATAAAAATATAACAGGTTAGATTTTTTTTTTGCAATGCAAAGAATTTAATTTCTTTCCCTATTTGTAGAAATAATCTTACTTTTGTTTCTCCAATTTCGTCTCTTCTATTTATGATGTATTATTCTTTGGTAAATGGGCAGACGTCTAGACATACCACACAAATAAATAAATGTCCCTGTTCTGTTATTTTAAACCGTTGCATTTCTTATTCAATTCTTTGATTGGCTTTAATTTCTTCTTTGAGTTTACCTCATGTTTTTCAGGCTGTCTACCCACATGCTGCTGCACTCATTATCGTTTGCTAGGTTTCTCCTGAATGGATGGTTGTTGTCACTTGAAGGAGCCCTTTTCTGGAAAACTCTTACTGCCTTTTAATATTTCAGTTGAGTAGTGGTGGTCACTCTGGACCACCTTCCATAACATCCTCCAGTCTTTTCTCAATTCCAAATATCCAATCTGAGGGTTGAGCTGCTGGTGTCTGGGGCTATCACATCGCATGTAAGTGGCAAAACCAGGAAAGCAGGAATGATTGGATTCAGGAAGGTATATTTAATGATACTCTGAGGTAAATAGAGAATTTAAAAAACCGTAGGAATAAATTCTCAGCCTCAGTTACAGTGAGTTAACAAAGGCGGAATATCTTTGAAATACTTTCTTCGCATCTTTCTCGCTTTTGGACTGCTAGTTGGCTGCTGCTAAATTGCTATCTATATTACTAGCTTTTTGTACCCGTGTTCTGCTACGTTTTTAAAAAAATTCTGCATCCTTCCTCCTCTCTAATTCCATCCTAAGAAGCTGCTCCAGAACAGGAGATCTACATATTGTACCAAACCATATAAGCCAGTAACAGAGGAAAATACAATTTAGTCTGACAGACGCAGACTATAATTAGAAAACTATAAAGAGAAAGAAGGAGAAAGAGAAAGAGGGATAGAGAGGGTGAAGGAGGATGACAAATATAAAAAATAGAGAGGAGGAAGGATGCAGAACTTTTTTTAAAACGTAGCAGAGCACGGGTACAAAAAGCTAGTAATATATACAGCAGCTTAGCAGCAGCCAACTAGCAGTCCAAAAGTGAGAAAGATGAGAAGAAAGTATTTCAATTTTGCTCTTTCAAACCACCAGCATTAACTTTCTATTGAAAACAGAAAGAGAAATATTTACATTGAAGAAATTATTGCTTTTACATCCGATTCCATCTGCCCCTCTTTTTTATTTTTACCTTGGAGCACCTCTTTGAGCTTCTGCAAATCGCAGGGGCTGAAGGCAGCCTCCACCCGCCCCTGTCGCTCCTGCTGAAGTAACTGAAGCGGAGCGGAGGCTTGTCCCGCCGGGGGCCTTCCCCCACCCATCTGAATGTTCTCCTACCGGCTTTAGGCAGCGGAGCTTGCTCCAGCACCTGAATAAAGTCAGGGGGAAGCAGCTTTCTCAAGCTGAAGTGTCTCCCTCCCAGCAGAGCTTCCTCCGGCACCAGAAGAAAGTCAGGGGAAAGCAGCCATTTTTCTCCTCCAACACTGGGGCAGAGAGAAGTAAGTAAGATGCACAGTATGTTTGTTAAATAAATCTGTCAAAACCTGCCAGCTGATGAGCGTGGTTATTGTAAGCGCATGTGCAGTGTGATTTTTCAAAAAATGTTAAATAACTCTGTTAAAAATTAATATTCTGAAAAATAGTTTCTTAGTGAGAGTCTAGATGGCAAGTCCAAGGTGTGTAGCCAGTTTCATTTTTCTAATGTTAATGGTGTTAGAGATATTGTGATGAGTCAGATAGTCAGTCAGTCAGTAAGTCTATAAATGAATAAATGAATTGTTTTTGAGAAATCTATATATAGATTCTTTTTGGCTTATTCTAGCATACTTAAGAATATATTGAAAAAAAGGAGTTTTTTTTTTTACAAATACAGAATTTGACTAAGGCTTAGTGGAATAGCTGTCAAGAAAATAGAACAACGAAGATAAAGATTTAGGTTTACAGAACATAATATTATACTAAAAACAGATAGTCCTCAACTTACAACCATTCATTTAATAATCGTTTGAAGTTACATCATCACTGAAAAAAGTGACCTATGATCAGCTCATATTTATGACTGTAGCAACATCCCCATAGTCACATGACCAAACTTCAGGACTTTGGCAATGAGCTTGTATTGACCATAGCTATAGCATCCCAGGGCCATGTGATTGTCATTTGTGACCTTCCAGCCAGCTTCCAACAAATGAAGTTGATGGGGGGAAAGCTATATTCGCTTAATGACCACTTGATTCACTTAACAACTACAGTGATTCATTTAACCACTCTGGCAAAAAAAGTTGTTAAATTAGGCATGATTCACTTAACATGACTCACTTATCTTGCTTAACAACAGAAATTCTGGTCTTAATTGGGGTCATAAGTCAAGAACTACCCATACTCCTTATCTGGACTTTTAAAGCTACTGACCTTTTTTCTTAGTATATTAAATTTAATGATGTCCAGGAGGTATCCATAAATCAGTTCACATAAAATGTTCTAAATGGGAGGGAGGGCTAAGTGGTATTTGGGCTATATTTGGCTAAACATCAATTTATGATTCAAATATTCATATATAGTGTAGGATATGGTGCTCAGGATATTAATATATTGCCACAAGATCCTTGAAATCATACAACTCATGTTAGTTTCAGGTAAATTTGTCAGAGAAGTCATCAGCAAGCTTTCAATTGTCTCTTTCTAAGACAGTTTGGTCTACAGACATGTTTGTATACTGACCGCCAAGTCTCTGTATATTTCACTACCAATGTCTATAGTAAAAGTGCAGCTTTCCTGTAGACTCAGCAATAGCTACTGGGACTCTTTATCATCTGTTTCTGATAATGCACACAATTCACAATTCAGAAATATGTCTAAGCATGTGGAATAGGATACACTTTAATAGTATTGATGCATCTATTTGTTGACATGAGCATAACATTTTGTATTGCAGTGATGTACTGATGGCTGCTGATTATATCCACTGATTCAGCCTTTTGCTTTTATGACTGAAAACCTTACTGGAAATGTTTAATGTTCTTAGCAAAAAATTTTTGTATAACCCACAATACAGAGTCATCACATAGTGATGAAGAATAACTTCCATGCTATGGTTTGTGATGGCCAACAAAAGTGGCCCATTCAACATTGTGCTAGGTCATTTAGGATGACCAGGATGGTGCAGTGGTTAAAAATAGCACTGCAGGCTATTTCTGCTGACTGCCATCTGTCATTAGCCATCAGTTCAGCAGTTCGATTCTCACTGGCTTAAGGTTGACTCAGCCTTTCATCCTTCGGAGGTCGTTAAAATGGGGACCCAGATTGTTGGGGGCAATATGCTGACTGTGTAAACCGCTTAGAGCGTGCGGTAAAGCACTGTTAAGCGGTATATAAGTCTAAATAATAAATAAATTTAACATCACTATTAATAATAACTTTCCTTAGAAGTCTACTCTTAAAAGATCTATTCAATCTACTGGTCTAGGCCCCATGCATAAACACTTAGCTGTCAGTGAGCTGGATTTAGAGTTAATAATGCTTGGAAATGGTCCATTGAATCAAGAAGATCTATTAATATTAAATTACATTCCACTAACTCCAGTGAGTATAATTTTGGACCCAACACATTTACACTGGACATTTTCATTTTACATATATACTCTATCTCTAATAGATGCATTTTTAAAGGGATAATTTCTGTGTCCATAAAACATAGTATGCCAAAATAAATAAATCACTTTTTGACTTAATGTGAGCCTGGCTCACACAACACGCTGATGCTATGGCTGGGGTCCTGCAATATTTTGAATCACAAGGATCCAATCCTCGGTCAGTTTCATCTAACATACAATGAGAACCTGGCCACATCTTTCAGACAGTTTGATTTGTAATGTTTATTCGGTTGTAATACCTCTCAGTGCTCTCATTTCTTTTCTCTGGAATAAGTTTTTAAAATAAAATAATAAATCTTTCGGCCTAGGCTTCAACTACCTCAGGAGAGTATAATGAAGTTATTTCCTCTTTGGTTGCAACAGGCTCAATTGCCAGTTCTAGTCCATTTTTGCTCTTAAAGCCAGTGGGCCATTTCATTTTGTTGATTACATGTCTAAAATCCTTTTCCTTCAGCCCTGACAGTGATCTCTTGGTGAACTGTGTCAAAGAGAGTCAGGCCTCTGGTTGCAGTAACAGGATACTAACCTCCTGCCTCAGTGAAGGGCAGCAGGTTAAGGTGCACAAAAGTAATCTCAAAGGAATCAGGGAAAACAGTTCAAAGCTCAATATGGGGAAACAGTCAAACGATGTTCATATTGCAGTATAACCAACTGCAGAAAATGCTCATATGGTAGAAAGGCTCCTCTTAATACTGCTGAGACTAGTAAAAGAATAATAAAGTCTTTCTAATACATTGTAAGAACCTTGATCAAAACAATGTACGCCTTAGTTCTGCATGAATATCTCTATAGTGATAGTAGATTATTATATTGCATGGTTTAAAACATTATACAGGTTTGGAACAGCATTCTTGGGTTTTTTTAGCATACCATTTAATACTCCAGTAACACTGGGAGAAATTGTGTCTCCTCATATGCTACTAGATTAGAACTCCTAGAGTACAGTGATGGCGAACCTATGGCACATGTGCCATGGCTGGCACGCAGAGCCATCACTGCCAGCACGTGTGCCTTCGCCCAGGAAAGTTTTTTTAAAAAAAATCCTCAACAGGAGCCAGAGGAGAGGCACACCGCTGGCAGGAATACGTGCAGCAGGTAAGCGCCCCGCCCATGGAGAAGCCACCCGAGACTCCATTGAGGTCTCCCTAACACCCCTTGAGGCGGTCCGGGAGTCCGGAGAGGCCGCCCCTACCCTCGTTGAGGCCTTTCAGGCATCCAGAGAGGCCTCCCCGACCCCCGTTGAGGCCTTCTAGGCATCCAGAGAGGCCTCTCTGACCCTGTTCAGGCCATCCGGGCATCCAGAGAGGCCTCCCTGACTGCCGTTGAGGCTGTCCAGGCCTCTGGAGAGGCCGCCCAGGCAACCACAGAGCATTCCACTGCCCCTGGAGAAACATCCTGGACTTCTGGAGAAGCCGCCTGGGCACCAGGGGAGCACCCCGCTGCCAGGAGAAGCCGAAGGCGGGTGAGCAGTTTCCATTCTCAGCCCTGGCTGGCTGGCTCACCCTGCTGTCTCAGTCTCTCTCTCTCTCTCTCTCTCTCTCATTCTCTCTTTTTCTTTCTCTCTCAGTCTCTATCTCTTTCTCTCTCCCTCTCTTTGTCTCATTCTCTTCCTTTCTCTCTCTGTGTGTGTCTCATTCTCTTTCTCTCTCTTTCTCTCATTCTCCATCTCTCTCTCTCAAAAGCAGGAACAAATATCGCACTTAAAATGTGTAATACTTAAATAAGCTTCAATTATGTTGCTGGGGGGCATCACCAGGGGTTGAGGGTGTCACGGGGGGCGCGTGTTGCCATGCTGGCACTTTGCAATACGTAAGTGGGCTTTGAGCTGCAGTTTGGGCACTTGGTCTCAAAAAGCTTCGTCATCACTGTCCTAGTAAAATTCTGTGTTAGTCAAGCTAGCAGACAACACTTCTCATCTTACAGATGGGAAAGCTTGAGTTTCATAGAAGCTGCAGCAGGCGAGGCAGGTTGCAGCTAGAATAGTAGGGCTATCTGAAAGGCCTCCAAAACACATTCCAATATTATGTACACAATTACCAAATAATGATCTAACACGAACTAAGTGATTAGACTCATGCTCAACTAACATAATATGATTTGTTCAGTTTTGGCTTACCATATAGTAAGAACTAGATTTGTAAATAATAAATCATTTTGTTTAATTGTTGCCTTGTATCCATTATTATTTAATGCAATATGCAAATCTAGCCATTGACAGCCAAATTCTGCACAGGTCTGTTAACCCCAAAATATATAGTTTTTAAATAATAATAATAATAATAATAACAATAAAATATTAAATTTGTATGCCACCATATTCTGAACAACTCTGGACAGCTCTCAACAATAAAAGAAACTGCAATAAAATCAATAAAACATAAAAGTAAAGATAAAACATGGCAAGTACAAAAGATTAATTAAGAGTTCTCACTCGTCCTTCTCAAAGACCTGTGTGAAGAACCAGGTCTTCATGATTCTTCTAAAGAATAGGGGTTATTTGGGTATTGAAGGAACCTCATTTCAGAGGGCAGGTGCTGTTATAGGGTTATGCTTCCACGGTCCTGAAAGATAAGACTATTTAACTGAAAGAACCAGGAACTGAAGGATTGAATTAGCCAGGTAAATTCTATATCTAGCTCAGGAGTCATTGTGATTATTTGGGTTGTGTATTTGCTACAGATGGCTAATTTCTGCACCTTTTTCAGTTGAAAATAAGGCATATAGTAGGTTTTTTTATATATACATTTGAAATCTGCTGCTGTTATTAGAATTAAAATAAAATCAGATAGTTTCTGAATATAACATTTTCATAGCTAACTGTATGAGAGCAGAATGTGATTTCTGCATTTTGCTTAAAAGTTCTGCACCCTCAAGAAAAGCTATTCCTTTTATAATGCTCATGAATTCTTATCTATAGTATTATAGTCTTTTAATAAGAAAAAGAAATGAAAAAAGTCTAATCTTTCCCAGTAGACATAGAAAAAAATTACATTTTGTTATCATAAGGAGAACAAAATATCATACAAAGTGTTACACTGGAATTCACATTTTCCTACTTCCGGTTTCACACAATTATATAATAAGCTGCTGAACTCATAACCTTATATTCTGATTATTAAAAAGTAAATACATCCAAGGCTAGACTCCAAAATAATGAAAAACCTTTAATAACTGAATGGTAGGTAAAAAGCCATGCTTTATGCTTGCTTCGACAAATGACACCAGTGTATTCTGTGATAAGATAAAGCCAGGGAAGAAGAAGCCATAAATTAAAGCCTGGAACCCCACCTTTTCTGCAAGGTGAATGAATAATGAAACCAACCCATAGTCAACACTGACAATGCCTATAATCCATATTGTCTGCAAAAGGAAATCCTTATCAGGGAGAAACAACAGTGAAGTCAGAGGATCAGAAGGTAAATAGATTACAAAGATGCTGTTCTCTGAAAATGAAAGCTATATTAGACAGTCTCCATTTTTATCAATGACTTATACTTTATCACCATCATGAAATCTGACCTGGCAGCATTATGCTAGAACAAATAGTGATAAACTCTACATAAGCAGCCAACCAGGTTGTTTCAGTTTCCATGCAATTGAGAAAATGTCTAGTTTGAGAAAAAAAACTGTAGAACAATCCAAGGTCTTTTGGTTTCTATTCATTTTTATGAACTATAAGTTGGTATTTTATAGAGTTGCTGTATATACGTTTCACTTATATTCCTGTTTCACTTAACACCTTGCCTCCATAGGAACATTTCCTGAGATAGCTTATTCGGGAACATATTAGCAATTCTTTATTTTTGCAGATATTAAACTACTTCAAATAAATTTCCAAGTAAGTCTTTATACAAAAAAGGGACAAACGGTATTGAATATGTTCCTGAATTTGCCTGTAAATCATTTTCACTTTTGCCTTATTTAAGCATATAACATAAACTATTTTAACAGGCTGTTTTTTTGCTTCTTGAGCTGAAAGAAAATTTCCTCTGTGATCACACAGCAGTACCTTTTGCATTTACTTTCCATTTGAGCTCACCCAGTTACTATTAAGACTCAAGAAATGTCACATTCCATTTGTGCAGGAGAACATTTTCATGGACAGCCAATCAGAAGGTGAAGCTGAAATAAATTAAGCCGTACATCTACTCTCACAGCAATCTTGTGTAATTTATTTATCTTGATAGGATTTTCATGAAAAATCATATGCACTGATAACTGGAAATCTTTGTTCTAACTTTGATTTTTAAAGGATTCCTTACAGTAACTGAGCCTTGAATCATTTGCCACAGTTGTAATTCCAATGCAGCTGCTCACCTAAACCGAGACTTCATACCATAATATGGACTTCGCTAAATAGAATAGAATAGAATTCGTTATTGGTCAAGTGTGACTGGACTCACACAAGAAATTTGGTTCCAATGCATATGCTCTCAATGTACTCACAAGCTACAAGTGACATATCCCGATCATAATCATAGAATGCATCCATCATGTCACAAAAACATTCATCATTTCATAAAACACATTCATCATGTCATGAGATATTTTTTTATCCGAAGACTCCAGCTAGTCCAGAATACGGCCGCGCGGGGGATTTTTGGAGCGAGTGGGTTCGCCCACGTAACTCCTCTCCTGCGCGAGTTGCACTGGCTGCCG